>JAMLFT010012362.1:0-10427 GCA_026544285.1 Pachyrhizus erosus | reverse complement strand
AAAAAATAATTTTTAAAATATTAAAATAAAAAAATTAAAAATTAAATTTTTATTTTATTTTATAGGAATGAAATGTTATTTAAGTCTAAAATTTTTAACTAAAATATAAATCACCAAAACTTCATTCTTATGTCTAGGCACGCTGCAATTTTCAGTAAGGAGAAAGAGAAAGAAAAAGGAAAAGATGAGATTGCAGGATCAAAGTTCACTTTTTCTTTTCTCTTTATTTTAATTATTTGTTCTTTTTGTTTTCTTTTCTTTTCTTTTGTTGACATTTGTTACAGCTGCAGGGATCTTCTTGGAAAGATGTACCAGTCATCATAATGTCATCAGAAAACGTACCATCTAGAATCAACATGTAAGTTTTTTTTTTTTCCTTTTTCATTTTCTTTATCCTTGACAATATTCGAAAGACAACGTCATCAAAATAAAAAATAAATAATAAAAAAACTAATCTTTTAAATGTTATATCCTTGATTTACATTTATGTTATGTTTCGAAGAAATAATAATAAATTTATTGAAAGTTCCTAAGTTAATAAAAAATTAAAGTTAAAATTTTAACTTAAAGTTGTTAATTAAAAATAAGTGTTTTAAATTAAGTATATTTAATATAAATTAATTGTTAAATATAAAATTATATAAAATACCATGTTTACATGATTTTTTATTTAATATATATATATATATATTATGTAATTACACTTTTAGGCTTTTAAGTTAATTTTGAGTATTTTATCATGTTTTCAAAGATCAAGTGTTTTAATAATAATAATAATAATAGACAGCGTGAATAGCATAATTATTAAAATAAATAGTATAATAGTAAATAAAAAATTATTAAATTAAATAGCATAATGTTAAAGGAAGAATAACTGAAGAATTTTATTAAAATATTGAAGAAAAAAATAATAGTAGTTATGAATTCAAACCTATAATTTTTATAAAAAAAAAAGCGTAATAAAGTAAAATAAACTTATGAGTTAATTAAATAAAGTACTACTATAAGTTAATTGAAATGACTAATTATCACTACCAAAAAAGATGCATATTATTCATCATTAGGCATTGCATAACTGAAATGTATCATCACTTTTGTGACATCTTCATAAGTGATTTATTTAATTTAGCATTGACTATGTTTTTTGACAGGTGCTTAGAAGGAGGGGCAGAGGGGTTTCTATTGAAGCCTCTGCAGTTATCAGATTTGAAAAAGCTTAAGCCATGCTTTCTGAAATCCTTTGATAATTCTAATGAACAAGATGAATCTACAGACAGATCCATAACTTCTCACAATGAAAATAATAATGATACCATTAATGCATTGTGTCCAGAGCATGGTTTCAAATTGCAGTTTGTATCTACAATTGTAACTGCAATATTGCGATTATGGAAGTCTATATAGTTGCTACAAAATTATATTTGTAATTGCGTGAAGTAAATTTTCTAGTAATTATACATAGTTTCTGTAAGCACAGGTGACTGTCACAACTTAAAATTGTGCTCCTTGGCCTTAAGATGGAGCAAGACTTAGAAAGCTGAGACTTAGTGGTGGAGTAAAAAGGAACTTATAATTTTGTCTATCAAGAAATTAAAGCATTCCTGTGAATATTAAATAGTAATAATTGTTACGTTATTTAATATTTTTTAATTAAATAATTTTATCTTAAAATTAATTGATATCATATAAATCAAAATAAATATAATATGTATTTTAAGATATACTAAAATATAAATTATGTTATTATTTTATTACTATTTAATTTTTATAAAATTTAACATAAATAATAAAAATATTATATAAGTATAATTTAACATTTAGATCTATATGTTATATAAAATTATTGAAGAGTATAATGATATATATAATACATATTAAACATTAAATTTTTGTAAGCATTGAGATGAAATTTTGATATTTATTAAGCAAGTAACAATAATTATATACATCAAAAAATTAAGAAATTAAGGGAAAATATTTTTTTAATTTTGTGAAAAAACTTATGTTTACATTGGTAAACTTTGTACAAAAAAAGTTTCAACGTCATTAAAGAAACTTAACCTTGATCTAATATGCCTCAAATGATTTTGATATACTTAATAAATAAAATTAGATTATGGATTTTAATATATGAAAATTAGTTGTAGTGAGAAAGATGGTAGTATCCTATTTTGTTTCTTACTCTAATGGTCTCTAAGATAATATTCTATTACTAAAAAGTATGTTAAAAAAAAAAAGGAATTTGATTTGGTTTTATTTTTCTTTCCAAATTTTTTATTGACAATTATGAAGTTTTTATTTTATTTTATTATATGAATCATAATTTTTGAATTATGAAAAAAAATTATAAAAAATAGAAGAGATCAAATTATACTAATATAATTTATATTAACTGTTATATCATTCATTAACTTTTAATTATATAATTTTTTTAAAAATTCATTATTGGAATAAAAGTTCCATACATAAATCATATATATTAAATATTATATTAATCACATATCATTTTATTACTCATTCATATATATCAAAATATATGTACTATATGTTTTTTAAATAAACTAAAATAAGAATCATTTAATCATCTTATTGTTGTTTAATTTTCATAAAATTTGACATAAACAATTAAAATAATATAAAATTAAAATTCAACATTTGGATCAACCAAATTCATATTTTATATAAAGTTACTAAATAGTGTAATAGTTAATAAAGTTACACTAGTATTATTTGATCTCTTCTCGTGAGACAATATTTGTTTGATTTTTCTTTTTTTACAATCTTAAAAATAAAAGAAAAAATTAAAACAAAATGATATTTTTTAGTTATGAATAAAAATACTTAATTAAAAACAAAACAATGTAATACTAAATGATCAAGTAACATTAGTATATAGTATGTATTAAAATAAATTAATAATGTGTATTATTATTATTATTATTATAATATTGAACATAATTATTTTTAGATCTGTAGATACCATAGATAAAATTTAAAAACTATAGTTATAGTAAATTGTCGTTTTATTACTGCATTATCATTTTACTTCCTAATAGTATGTTAATTAGTATGCATTTATGTTACATGACAAGTAGCATATCATGTGACTACTAGTATAACAGACATGTCATGCCATTGTTTAACTAACAATATTTCGTCTAGATAACAATAAAAATCACAATGACTAACGAAATTAAAAATACGAGATTTATTTGTTATTTTTCTAATTTCAAAGACTATTATAACAACACTTAACAAAACCTTTGACCAAATTAGCAGTGTACTCTTTTATTTATCTTGCAAACAACAAATGAATCCATGGTCAGGCTTGTGTTTTACATTCGGGATTTTCTTTTTCAAAATGAAAAGGTGGTATTTGATTTTTTTGGAATGCAATAAGAAACAACCAAATAAGATGCCCAATGAAGGTTGATTTAAAAGAACTATGGACTTCGTCTACCAGATGATTAGAAGGAAAACAAGAATTCTCATCAAAACCGCACTTTTCCAAGGGTTAAAAAATACCACTTTTCTGTGTAGTACACTGTTCAGCTTCAACAATTTTCCTAAACCGCGTTTACCTAAGACACTGTTTAAGAGCAATGAGTGAAACGTTTAACAAATTCGTCTACGTCAAGTATATCTCTAACTACATATGTTTCAGCCAAAAACTCTAAAGTCACATTTTTATAACCACTTTTAATTGCGAATACAATGATGTAATTTTTTTTTATCATCTGACAACACATCAACCAAATAATTTGACCTCTCAACTTGTTAGCTTAGGCAAAGGTTACATAACAATGAATCAAAATTAAATCACAGTATAAACAGTCTGTTCTTGTATTTAAATTTTGTTGAGGCATAGGAGCACTAAAGCTTTGCCAAACACAGTACAATTTTTGCAAGCAGGGAAACAGCGACCAACTAAGCACGGTTTAAGAATCATATTCATGCATCAATTGAGAACTGGAGATCAACATATTGAGAACAAGTAGAATTCACAAGGATAACAAGAGATAAGGAAAATTCATTGGTGATCTAAACGCATCTACTGATTTAACAGGGATCAAAGGACTTTACAGCCACAATATTTTAATATCAAACTACACTACGCCAAGGAAAAAAAGAACTATCATTTTATTAAGACAAATAATGTATAAATGAAGACAAAACTGCAAAGATAATATATATGCAAAAGAAACTAACTAAGATTATTGAGTTAAACCTACAAAGATATGTAGATCCTACATATTGTGTCAATATCCTCAGAAAGGCACAGCTGTATCTCTGAAAGGGAAAACAACAAAATCAAAATGAGAATCAGGAACTCTGGAAGACATATTTTATGGTTGGTCATGAGGTAATCAAATGATAGGGAAGATGGACTAATGATATACACATTTTTACCTTATTCAAAGCTCATCTTTTACTGGTTCTTGCTGATCCACTTTATCCCGGTTCTTTTCAATGAAATCTATGATGTCTTCCTTTGTCCTATTTCCATGATACTGTGATATCTTTCCACTTGCTGACCTGAAGTACATAGTTGGATAACCTTGGACATCAAAAGTCTCGCGTGGTATATCGTTGACAGTTGCATCCTGGAAAGGAGGTGTATAAAAAATTAACAAAAAATATAAAAAAAATAATTTCATCGAATATTTATACAAAATCTATTAACAATCTGTCATTGTTGGGTGATTATTACTGTATCAAATCTGTCTTCAAGTTGCTTACACCATAGTGCAAAGTGATTGATTAAAATAAAGGCACAATCCTCAACTAATAAAGATGCATTTCTTACCAGTTTTGCAATAATAACATCAGGATTACTTTGATATGAAACAGCAACTTCCTCCAATATTGGAGCCAACTTTTTGCAATGACCACACCAAGGAGCATAAAACTCCAGCAAAACTGCATGGTGTTTGTTTTAATGGTTAATATTTTCATTCTCAATGGTTAACACACAAGAAGTATGAGAGACAATTTTTAGATGTACAATTTATACACAATCACAAATACATAACTGGTATTAGATAGACGTGTTTCCCAAACTAAAACTCCAAAGAAAGAAAATAGTAACAAAACTCAGACATTCAGCGGTTTATTTTCTAAACAAACTTACAAACATACGATACAGAAATTTGTCAAGTTATGCAAAGAGATCAATAGGATTACATAATAACAGGAAATGTTGTAAGCCACAGTCAAATCCAGCTTCAGACAATCAAGAAGACTTCCAATTTTAGATGAAAGCTTATAATCACAACAGAAATTAGCATTGGTTAACACAATCTTGAATCCACAAGAGATCTAAGTGTTCAAAAGATGCCACAGTACAAATTCTTTAACCATGTAAATCCTCTAGATTAATAGCAATATCAACTTTGGAAAGGTTTCCAACAAGTTGAAACCCTTTTTACCCAAAATTACCTGCATAAAATGCCCCTCTAATGTTTAAATTGTAGGTCGTTCTCAGGATTTGAATACCATCAGCATAGCAACGCTATAATGCAGCAAAATGCTGCTATTTACGGCTGCTATAGGGAAGTTTAACGCTATGGCAGTGCATATTGCAGCCAGGGGCCACTAAGCCACTACAGCATGTTATTGACAACCCTGGTTGCAAAAACCGTATCCCTTGATTAAATGAATGATTGATATTACAAGACCCCTAGTGGGCTGTTTGTTTCAAAGGAGGGTAGGGATTTTAATGAAGAGGAAAACAAAATCTACCCAATATAGAAGGGGAGGAAATTTTGCCCCTGATTCCCCTCCAACCAGAATGTATGTAGATCTCCAGAGGTATTCATTAATTAATCATTTCTGTAGGTGCATATTTAATTAGGTCACAGCAAAAGCCAAAATCTATAAGATAATTGATGGAATAAAAAATGTAGTAGCAAAATATTATACCATTTTTCCCTGAGTTGAATACAGTGTCCTGAAGACTATCTGCAACTACGACTTTAACAGGTTCATTGTTTACTTCAGGAATAGGTTCAGACTTCTTGTATGGATCAATATTTCCATCCTGAAATTATACAGAAATTTAGTTTGATTTGATAAAAAAGAACCAACTAAAAGAAAAATAACAGCAACAATATAATTATTTTAAAATTTTAAAACCAGAGATATTACAAAACCTCCTAACTAGTAATACTAAATATAGAGATCCAACAAAATTGTAGCAAGCAAAAGATTAAATGTTACTAATTGAAATGAGCATCACCTTGTATGCCTTCAACCAAGTTGCAATGTGATCAGGTTCCAGATTAGTTTTCAAAAACTTTTTCTCATCATTATGTTGAATGACAAGTAGAGGCACTTGGTTTTCCTTAAGGCCAAAATACTGCCAAGAAAAGCCAAATTCATGTGTCAAATATTGATATTATGCAAAGATAAATATAGAATCAGAGTGCAAAATCTTTGATGCAAACCTGGAATGCACCTTGACTGGCCTCAAGGTCTCCCACTAGAAAGCTTATGCCTTGTTGTCTATATTGCTCAGCAGATTCACGATATTTTAATTTGAGAGAATCAGCATAATCAGCAGTGAAGTTGATGAACATCATTGCCTAACAATTTCAAAATATGAGTTTGGAATTCTAGAACACTAGAGAACTAAATAACTAGATAAAATTATATGGATCTAAAGTAGTCAGAATAGAAAATCTAATAAATATTTGATATATCAATGATATACAATTATAATATGTAGACATGGATTACACCTGACATGGATAATGAAAGAAGTATTTGCCAATGAAAATTTGGATTTTATTGAATAATAAATTTTTGTCAATCCAATATGATAATAAATATGGATATAAAATAGGGGTGAGGGGAACAAAAGCAAAAGAGAATAATAAATATTTAGAAATAGGAAATGTCATGATAAGAACAAATTATGGAAAAGTAGAAGGTAACCCCATGGGGATGATAATAATAGAAAGGGGAATTCGGTAGCAATACAAAACACTGCTACAACAATATTGAACGAATAAAATAGTGTTAGATAGCATATTACCTTTGCATTTGGATTGTCAAAAAATTTGACAACAAAAGGATGATTGATTGGGTCATTGTTAAAGATAGTCACAACGGGAGCACTAGATTCTTCAACAAACTTCTCTAAGGCTTCCACATGGAAATCCTACAAGCATGAAACAGTTATACTAAATCAAATGAGATAAACACATTAAACTACATAGAAGAAATTTAACTACAGAAATCAACACACTTACATGGAAGTCAACAAAAAGTTCATCAAATGGCTTGAATAATCTAACTACAGGCCCAGTCACCGATGATTCTCCACGTGGAAGGTGTTTGGCATCCAAGGTGTGACCAAAATCATATTCAGAACGCAATTTCTCTGCCAATGCATTAAAGTTCTCAAACTCCTCCCCAGAAAATTTTGGGAAAACCCCTACCTGATAATGTTGGAAAACAAGATTATAGGCCAATACAAATCAAAGCTAACATAAAAAAAGCATCATGGAAGATTACTTACAATAGCAACTTTATTTTCACCAATCAAAACACTAGCATCATCTGCAGATTTAATTTCAGCTGTTGCAGGACCGCTTTGTTTCTTCAAGTAGTCAACAATACCATTTGCTTCACGCGGACCTTTGTAATCTTGAACAACCTTGCCCCCATTTCTCAGAATCTTAATAGTTGGAAATCCTTGAACCCGAAATTGGGTTGCAATGTCTCTGTTCTTTTCCTCGTTGGCATCAACTTTGGCCAAAAGAACTGGGGGATCATGGCTACCCAAGATAGAAGCAGCTTTCTCATACTGCAGAAACAAAACATTACTTAAAATCAGTATTCACAAAATCTTACCAGGCGAGCTTAACCGAAATCCCAAAATAAAAGCTGAAAAAAACTACCTCTGGAGCAAGCTTCATGCAGTGGCCACACCTAGAAAGTGAAGAAAGCAAAAATGAATTATATATTAAGAGTTATGAGTTAAGAGAAAGAAAATTGTTAAAGTACAGTATCAGTGAATAGGTTGCCCGGAATAATTAGCTCAATGACTGTGTTCTTTCCAACACTCCCTTATTGGTTGAAATTCATGCAGGTCTCGCCGGTTATAAATAGTAAATGGAAAATGTAACAATACCTATATGAATTTCACTTAGCAGGAGAGAATGTACCAAATGATATGTTAGAAAATGTATTTCTACCATTTATCTTTTTCTTATTTTACAGGGAAAGGAAGTTCTAACCCCCTCACCCCCTCCCATTTCAGTAAATTTGTGCCCCAGTGTCTATATAGCACAGACAGAAAAAGAATTCCATGCATTAAAAGGAATATAACTCTCTAATACACCCTCCACTCTCTACTATTGGATAAACTTTATTAAAAGAAAACAAAATCATGAAATAAGACTTATCAAATAAAAAATAAAAAATATATATAATTTTCAGGCAATTTCAACTAATAATAAAAATATATTAAAAAAATTATTAGAAATGTGTTATTAAATAACTTTTTTACAAATCTTCCTACTATTTTGTAAATACATTTTAATGTGTTAAAAATGTAAAATCTATTCAATACTTAGTTAAAAAAGAAAATAGAAGAATTAATATAAATATAATGTAAAAGAATTTAAAATTAAAATTTAATAAATTGCACTAACAGTATAAAAATTAATTTTATAGATTAATAATTGATTAATGATATAACTTTCAAGATATTTATTATAATAGTGAACAACAAAATTATTTTACTGCATAGTTTTCTTTTTTAAAATTATTGTTTCTCCTTAGAAAATCCAAACAATCTTGGGCAGCACTAAATTAAACACAGTTTTTACTTCCCAGAGTGTTCCCACCAGTAAATGAGAGACTAATCTCCTCAGGTATAGCCAGGTGGGCTCCACCAAAGCATATACATACTCATGGTGGATCCCGAGATTTAATTACAAGGAATTAAATGATTTCTTAAAAAAGAAAAATGAAGAATAAAAAAGAGAGAGAAAAGGACATTAACAAGTGAGATCTACAATACGTCAAAATCGCAAATGTGAGAGAGGAGGAAGCCAGAAAGAACATACCAAGGTGCGTAGAATTCCACAACGATGAAGTCGTGTTTGCTGACGGTGGTAGAGAAGTTAGAATGATCCAAAGAGAGAACAAACTCCTTCTCTGCGGAGATCTGAGTAGGTAAGAATGCGAGAAGAGAAAGAAAGGAGACGAAGAAGAAGCAAATTGAAAACCTATTTTGAATCGTCATTGATACACCAAAATCTGAACAACACAACACTCTGTTTCTCATATGCCACTGCCTGAGGAGTTTAAAATTAAAGGAGGCAGCGCAATATGGAGAATGCTGCATGTGACTGATCCAACTGGGGTTTTTGTCCTTTTTATAATTTTTTTTATTTCAAATTATTTATCCATCTGTTTACTCATAAGATTTTTTTTCAAAAAAATTCAAATTATTTCATTTTGCTGTTAGTATTTTCTTTTCACTTACTTGTGAATAATAACAGTGTTGTTGATAAGTTGGATTGAATTAAAATTAAAATGTTAAAGGTTTAACTAACTAGTATTTTATCATGTGAACGGTAAATGATAGATACGTGATTTTTTATAATTAAAATTTATGTTAAGTAAATATTTTTAGAATTAAACATATTTATAGGTTTAGTAAATATTCATAGTATAAGATTTAAATTCTGACTTTAATATAAAATAGGCTTAAATATAATTTTAATTTTTTATGTTTAATCCGTCACTTTGGTCATTCAATTTTAAAATAGAAATATTTAAATTTTTTATTTTAAAAATCTGTAATTTTAATCTAATTTTTATTTTACCTATATTTTATTTTTTATTTTAATCTAATTCAACCCTTTACTTAACATATTCATTTAAGGTGTCATAAAAAATGATTTAATTAATTAAAGTGTAAGAGATAAAAACAAAAATGTAGAAAAAAATTAAAAATTTGATTAAAATTGTGAATTTTTTAAAATACAAGAATCAAATGCCTTTATTATAAATAGGAGTTCAAAATTGTAAATTAATTAAAATAAAGATACTAAAATTATATTTAAGTCAATAAATTATATTGTGTTTGTTCACAATTTTCAATGAAGATTCTTCAATGTTTAATACTAATGTCATGATTAGCAAAAAAAAATAGATAATTTCTGTTAAACTTTAGATTTTAAGTTGTACTCCTTCTAATAAATTTATCTATTGTTAGTTGCTTATTTACTTTTTTTTCATAACTAATATACGGAAGAGATTAAAAATAAACAATAAAAGGATAAAAGTTTAACCTAACTAATTATGAGATATAAAAATAAATAAAATATTAAAAATGGATAAAAAAATTTAAAGATACTAAAACTTATAATTTAAAATTTGATGGGAATTAAAAACTTATTTGATCTCAT
>JAMLFT010012361.1:0-10464 GCA_026544285.1 Pachyrhizus erosus | reverse complement strand
AGCTTGTGTAGCTTCCCTTGCAAGCTTGTGTAGCTTCTCTTGTAAGCTTGTGTAGCTTCTCTTGCAATCTTGTGTAGGTCTTTTTTTAATATTTTTCTCATACTATTTCACACCAAATAATTTAAAAATTTACTAAAATTTTCATTGTTTCTTTTTATCTAATTATTTTTTTTCTCTTTTTATTTTTCATAAACATACTTATGTCGACTAACTTTTGGATCAAAACTACTAATTAGATAAAAGGTGATAACTTCATCATTCCAAATTTCTAAAATTGCAAATAAATTGAATAAAAGTTGAAATTTAAAATCACTACAACTAACGCTATCCATCACTTGATTCCATTGACAGTTCTCTCCAAACACGCTAGGTATAGGAATAGAATAAAACACGCTAGGTATTGTAATAGAATAACCGCACCGAACTACTTTTTGTCATAAGATAATTATATTTTTTTTTTCATAAATTAAGAAAAACAAATATTAAAAAAAATAATACCTCCCCTTCTATGTCGTGGCATGTATTACTCATTTTTATATTAAAATGTTTTTAATTAAATAAAAAAATTATATATTGACATGTATTTAGAAAAAAATAAATCATTAATAATAATAATATTTTTTAAAAAATATAAATTTAAAATAGTTTTTTTATTATTAATTAAATTAATCATAATTTTTAATTTTTATGAATTAGATAATTAAATCTTATAAATATGATAATATTTATTATATAATAATTTTACTAATATATATATATATATTTAATTTTAATAAATATAATATCAAATATTTGAAGATAATAATATTTATTAAATGATACAATTAAATAAATATTTAATATTTTATTTTAAAAAATATCAGTTATTTTAAATTATTTAAAAAAATTAGAAACTTTAATAATTTAAAAAAAAGGAGGAAATAACAATGAAACACTGTTGGAGGGAAGTTGAGAAACTTAACTTTAGGAGGAATAAAATAAAATAGATATAGGTTTTGGATGGCCATGCACCCTTTCAAATTCTGAAACCGTGAATCTCTTTCCCGCAACATTGTCTCTTTGCTTGCATAAAAATGCCCATCAAACATGAAGCTGCCAAAAAGTATTGCATCCGTCTTAAGTATTAACGAAGTGACAGTTCCAATGTCTCATTTTATTATTTTATTATACCCCTAAAGGTTCAGCACAAGACAATCTTCTGTTCCTTTTAAACATCAATAAGCTCACTCTTTTGCCCTTTTGCTTTTTTATACGCTTTGCTACCATATACTTTTCACGACCATATTTGGTTATATATTAATATAAAAAATCAGAAATTATCAGAGAAAAGAGGGTCTATTTCTTACTAGGAAAATTTAAGTAGAAGAATCATTTTTAAAAAAAATTATCTCATATGAAATTATATATATATTTGTGTGTGTGTGTATAGAAGTTGATGAAACTCGCAAACGAATTTTCTCTTCAAAGGAACGAAGAAGATTATGAGAAGAGGACTCGTTATAGCAAACTACGAACAGTGGTGAAAAAAAATAATTTTGCATTTTCTTTCTTTTTTACTATGGGAAAGAAAGACATTTTAGGTCTTTACATTTTTTAAATGAAAAATAAAAAAAGCTCAGACAGTTACATAAAACAGAAGTATAAAAAAACTAATAATATAAAAGTGATAGGATAGTTAATGTAATTTAAAAAGAATAGTAAATATTTAAGAAATGATGTAAAGGTAAAACTGTCCAATAAAAACGTGTATACTAAAAATGAATGGTAGTATAAATTTTCAAACGATGCCTTAAGACAAAAATATTGGCAACTAGTTTGTGATCTTAAATACCAAGTAGCTGAACTAATAAACACCTACTTACATAGAAAATAAAAAGAAGGAAGAGAATAACTAACTGTTCATAAGGTGCAACTGGTGCATTTAAGTGTTTTTTTTTTTTTCTTAAAAAAAAGGGTGCATTTAGGTGTTGAAAAATTCAAAATGAGTGTTGGCTAGGACCTCAGATTGTCACCCAGCCATATATGACAAGCTTACACGAGAACTTGTAATGTGTATTATGAATGAGGAGACATTAATGCAATTTTGAATGAGTAGTCAAAAGGAAGAAAAGCAAAAGCTAAAAGCGTGTTAATGGAATAAGTGTTGATAAAAGATTACTATTTTTATTTTTCTTTATCAAAGATGAGTTTTAGTTCAATAATACTTCGGTAAGCAATATTATTTATTTTTGAAAAGTAATTATTATTGTGTTTTGTTACTTGACAACAATATATTATTTAACGACAAAATAATAAAAAAAAAGCTAATAAAGGTGTTGAGATTTTAATGGCATTCCCTTACCTTTTACAGTAAAGAATTCATTGGTTTATTTATGCATGCAGGGTGTCGGTCAGTCACCCGCTGTTTAGAGTTCACTCCTGTTTTGACTTTTTTTCCTTAGTACAGAGCATATAATTGATAAACAAAAGAACAAATTACCAACTCCATGTTTGTTGAAAGGGAACTAGTAGAACTACAGGTTTAACCAACTTTACTTTCAATAATACTATCATATATTAAAATTTTTAAATTATTATTTAAGATTTAACTACCTATATCAATCAAAAGTTTAACCTTGTATACGCTTTAACTGTTTAAGTGATAAAAATTGATATTTTTAAAATAAAATTTTAGATTTAAGTTTTATAAACATAAACATTAGACAACCTTTCTCCTTAATTGGATCTATTCTATTTAAAATTATTTTTTACTTTAAATTACCAATCATTTAATTATTTTAAAATATTCATAACTGCCGAATATAAAAAGTAATAATTTTTAAACAAAACTTTTATTTGTCGCTAAACCCTATGTACTTAAAAAGTTATATTATCTATTTTTTTATAAATGTTAAATAAATTCCACTTAATAAATATCAATCTAGATAGATAAATACTCCGTGGTGATGATTTCATATTAAAATTTAATATAAAAATATCTATTATTTCTTAAACACCACTTAATTCATAATTGTACAATAAATTCATTCATAAACATTTCAATAAAAAATATTTTATCCCGATAGAAGTAATTAATATACTTAATAAAGTTCTTTAAATGTGTTGTTTTTCTTTCTTAAAAAAAGACAAATAATTTGAGTAAAAGATTAATAAATAAGAAGCTAAAATGATTTTTGAAGAAAATAATAGAAATGAAATATATGGTCGGTGAAAGGGAGAAAAAGGTAATAAAACTGGTATCCCTTTAATAATCTGAGCCACGCGCCTTCTCCTTCTTGTGATTTTGAAATTGGGCTTCGGAGACACGAATCCTGATTCCAATTTTCATTTCCGCCTTCTTTCTCCTTCCGCTACCTCGAATCTCGTGCACGTGCAGTTGCAGGTGCAGGTGCAGGTGCAGGTGCGTTGCTCTCTTTTTCTCTCTGCCATATCGCATTGTGCTTCTTCTTTCTTCTTAACGCCTTTCACTCTCTGTGCGTGCGTCTTTCTCTACTCTACTGCGCATTTGTTTTCCTTCTTTCTTGCTTTTCTATTCTAAGTCTAAACCATGATGAGTTCAGTAACCGGAGATAAAAAAATCGTTTAATTCTTGAAAAGACGACGAGTGATAATTTTTTTTTTAACTAATCACCGTCTTCGGTCAACAATTTACTTGTCCGAGTTCGATTTGATATGATTTTATTTTATTGAACTTCGAAGTAAGAATTGTAGCCGTAGTATGAGAACCGCTTGTTTTTCTCTCTGTAATTTTTCGAATAAAATAAAAAAAAAGAAGAAGAAACCCTTACTGGAGATGTAGCTATATGTTTGTTACCGCGAGAAGGTGAGTGTTTTTTATTTTTTATTTTATTTTCACTTTTTGGCTTCAGTGTTGATATTTTGTTGCTGTGACCATAACTAACACTTCCCAGTTCTTTCGTTGATTAATAGCGTGTAGCCTTTTTTATAGTGATTTTGATTAGAAAAAAACAATGCGGTAGGGCCGAGTGAACTTAATCACTGAAATGACGTTTCTGAATTTTGTGGCTGAAGTGAACTATGTGTGTATGTGTTCTTCTGATATTTGTGGGATTTTACTTAAGGATAAGATATGTTTGAGGAGCTGAGAAATCATGCGTTGACTAGTGGCTGACTAATAGATCAGATATGATAAGGTGTTACCCTTGAGGAGGTTTAAGATAATTATGAAGTGTGAACCTCTTACATAGTTTTGGGATATGTTAAGGATGGATCATATATCTTACCTATAGGGCTATAACTCAAAACTCGTAGGATTTAATACAGTTTCATATTCTACCTGATGAAACATTATACACACATTCATGCATGTGGGAAAACAAACCACAAATAAGCTACAGTAGTTTGCACGATCGAATCGTCCCCATTAATATAAAACTGAAATCTCAGATAAATAGTACATCGTAATAAGATCCTAGGACATAACAATAAAGGCAATAGCCGGGATCATGATTATGGTTGAGGATTCGATGTAACTAGAGAGAGAAGAAAAATTGTCAACCTTCAGGTTTTTTTCTTTCAATTTTTACAAAATTAATAAAATATAAGATAAAAATTTCAGCCACTGGATAATGACAGCAGGATTAACTGTGTCAAAACTGACTGCACAGTGCGAACAAAATGTTATATACCAGTATACCGCTAACAAAATGGAAAAATTGTCACTCTGAAATTGAGGTGTCCTGCAACCTACAGCAGACATGACTTAGACTTAAAAAATGGGGCCCAATGGGGCAAACATTTGAGAAAAAAGTATTCAGCCTCTAAATTACTTAGCTTTGCAGAGTATTTGGGTTTCGGTTGAGAGTTTTGTTTCGTTTTCAGCTAAGGCACTCCCGCATGAAAACATGAAATCTTAGAAAAATAGATCATATAGAAGGTAGCCTAATAGCTAGAACTTGGAAGCGGAGGAAGACGGAGAAAGAAAAGCTATAGGATAGGTGAAATAATTAAGAAGGATTTAGAGGTCATTGGTTTATCTAGAAATATTATTCATGATTGAATATTACGGTGCTGATTGACCTTAAAAGGCTTGGCTACCAATGTTCTGGTTTGTTGGGTCACTTTATAGCAGCATATATACTTGTCACTGTGACATGGTTTTTTGTTTTGAATTCTCCTGTTTTTGCGCTTGCTGTCCTTCCTTTTGGTACTTTAATTTTTAACTTAAGTCCTGCTAACCTTCCTATGTGTCGTTTGCAGCAGAAAAATGCCAGAAATTCAGTTGGGTATGCATACTATCAGATCACATGGAACTAGAGTGGCAAGGATACATATGCATGACTGGTTGATTCTTTTGCTTCTTGTGATCATCGATGCTGTCTTGAATATAATACAGCCATTTCACCGTTTTGTTGGAGAGGGGATGATGACAGACCTTAGATACCCATTGAAAGCTAATACTATTCCCTTTTGGGCTGTTCCGGTATATTTAGCTTCCTTGGATTGTGTCTTCAAAGAAATTTATTCCATTATTGAGATTATATCCTTGACTTGGTTAAATTCGAGATATAAGATTTTGTACTTCAATTCCTGAACAGATAATAGCAATATTGTTACCACTGGCTGTTTTTCTCGTTTACTATTTCATTCGTAAGGATGTCTATGACTTCCACCATGCTATATTGGGTACATTTCTGAAACTTGTAAGGTTTTCTCTGTCCTTATTTGCACATCACTTTCATATACTGAAACCTATTGCCAAATGCATCAGGCCTTCTATTTTCTGTACTCATTACTGCGGTGATAACTGATGCTATCAAGGATGCTGTTGGACGGCCTAGACCAGATTTCTTCTGGCGTTGTTTCCCTGATGGAAAAGGGGTGGGTTTTCAATTTTATTGACTGCTGTCTTGTTAATATCATTACCATGTGATACACACTGCTTTTATGTAGTTAACTGCTCAATAAACGCCCCATTGGTGCATGACATGTTCAGGTGTTTGATCCAGTAACAAATAATGTTCTGTGTACTGGAGATAAGGGTGTTATTAAGGAAGGGCACAAAAGTTTCCCCAGTGGACATACCTCTTGTAAGTACTCTTTACAATCTCAGGCTCTGTGACATTTCATTTGGGTCTTGTTGCTTCCAGATATCCGTGTAAGTGACAATCTTACACTTACAGTATGTTCAGGATGAAGTTTAGGGTTTAGGGTTCAGGATGAAGTTCTTCTAGATTATAATAGAATTACAAGCTCAGAAATTGCTTTTGATGAGTTAGTTTCTAATAAAGAAAAAGGAAATTGTTAAGAATTCTTCTATAGCCTTCTCTATTTATACTGGTTGAGGTATTTGGTGTCATTTATAGTTTGACTAAACATTTTTGTTTTCATTTATAATTGCAAAAAATACTACTTTGTGTTCTCTTGTTTCTTGTCCCCAAGATGTTGGAAAGGAAATGGTGAAAAGATTTTTTGTTTTCACTATTTCCTTGGCAAATTCTTGAAAACAGGAAATAGATTAAAAATGTGATGTTTTATAACTATTCGTAAAAAATATCAAATGAAAGTGAAAACAAAAACTAAACCAAATACCACCTTAGTTTCTCAACCATTTGAATTTGCCTTCTTTCATGGTAAAAAATTATGCTTGGGGTAGCATATGCATTTTTGTATCATCAGTGTCTTGGGAGTTATCTGTTTCTTTTATCTTTTTTCATTTTGTAATTTAACACAAGGTATGTTGGTTACCACAATATAAGCTCAGAAACATTCAATTTTTTTTATACAGGGTCCTTTGCTGGTCTTGTTTATCTTGCTTGGTATCTATCTGGAAAACTTAAGGCATTTGACCGCAGGGGGCATGTTGCAAAGCTCTGTCTTGTTTTCTTACCAATCCTAGTGGCAGCTATGATTGCTGTCTCTCGTGTTGATGATTATTGGCATCATTGGCAAGATGTGTTTGCTGGTGGTCTTATAGGTTAGTTTAGCCAGAATGATTAAATATTTCAACAAACCCTTTAGCAAAGTTACTGATATGAGTTTCTTTTACCAGGGACGATAATTGCTTCTTTTTGTTACTTACAATTCTTTCCACCTCCTTATGACGTAGATGGTATGACTATGAATTGCTCCTTTTATGATTTCTTTTTAGTACGTGTTGATATTGTTGTTGTGATAATTTGCTTTGAATCCCGTCCAATCCCAAATCAGCATAGCTGCATCTGAAATTTGAGGCCACACTCATTTTCGACATTTAACCTGGCTCTGGCTTGATCAAAATATCCCGGTCTGATCTATATCTAGAAAACTCGTATATTTTACTTGTAATACTCTGAAATTACAAACTTATAAAACACGTATAGTTTTCTAAATTTGTAATTGCAGAACTTTCTTCTGTAAATGATAGTGAGTGGGAATTTGTCACTGGTGATTAAAAGCTTTAGTTTAGACTGACTGATAAATGATAATAATAAAAAAGGTTAGATTGACTGCTGTAGATTGACAAATTTGTGTGTGCTCCTATGCTTCCCTGTCATCTATGAACATTTTGGGGGGTTTTTAAAAATAAAGTTAGTCTAACACGGTTTGTTGTTCAGATTTTGAAGAAAAGTATTCTATCATAATTTTCGTGTATGCATGAGTGTTTTTATATTATTGTGTATGTAGGTTGGGGACCTCATGCATATTTCCAGATGTTGGCTGAATCTCGTAATGGTGCTCAGCCCTCTACCGTCAATAATGAGAGTCATCATGTGCAATCTGCTGAGCTTCAGGCTGTATCTTTGTATATCACACCTCAACATGATGCAGATATACGAGGCAATAGCTGGGACTCAAGCCCCATGTTAGGTGCATCCCAAAATGTAAGAACACACTGATCGCGATAAAGACACAGGAAAAATCACCAACATGTCCATAATCTGTAAAAATTATAGGGGTTAATGAGTTTTGGTTGCAGACAAACCTCATTAGCATCGTTGGCGGTTTAAAATGCAGATATCAATCATTTCCTTTGGTTTTAAGGTGGTTGTTAGATTGGAAATCTGGGATGTCTTGTTAGTTGTCTTTAATTTTCCGGCCAGCTTATGTCAAACTACTTTTTGTTTATGTCCAGTTGTTATTATATAATGAGAATGATTTAATCGGCTCCACAGAATTGAAGTATACACTATTTTGCACGTCGGGAAGAGGGGGTGAATTTCTTAAATTCACTACTTAAAATGGCCGAGAAATTTTAAATATTTTTTTCAAAATTTAGATCTCTTTTGTGAGTGTTCATCTATCATTTTATCAAGTGAAACCTATCTTACTAGTATGATATAAAAATACTTTATTTTCTTGTATAAAATTTGACATTTAGTTTTATCTGGATATAGTTTTAATCCGTTTTTAATAGTAGGGATAAATTTGAAAACAATTTTTTTTGGTTTCTTCATTGTTTAGTTTAAAATTATTGTTTGATAATATTTTTATTTTTAATATAATAAGATAACTCAAATTGTATATAAAAATATTTCATAAATATTATATAATATATAATTTTAATGCATATCAAAAGCTTTTATAACCATTCTTTTATGATATTTTTGTCGAATTTAAATCACATTATATTGTATAACATTACATGTAATATCATTACAGGTGTATGCTCACTTTAAAAATGATTTTTCATATTCATTTTTCCTCAAAGGTCTTTGCATAGATTTATAAGAAGTTAGCAAAACAAAAAACACTATAATGCTTAACTAAAATAATATCCCATGCTGCAAGTGCTGAATAATGTAATTTTTTTAGTTTACTCTAGATTTTATTTAAATTTATAAATATCAAAATTTCAACTTCATAATAACTGATGTAATTGAATTTATTGGGCTTAACTATATTTAATTAAAAAAAATTATTCACACTAATATTAATTGTTATCTAATTTTGATAATTAAATATTAAATTTCACCATTTTTATAATTAGTAATAGGTTATTTACTATATAATTTTGATAATTAAATATTAATTTTGTAATTAAGATATTAAGTACTAATACTAAATATCATATTATTGCTCATGCTCATTCTTTTATATTTAATTACACCTTTTATCTTTAATTTTTTATTTTTAATAAATTTTATCCCCAATAAATTAGTTTAACCAATTTTACTCTCAACTTTTAAAAAAATTTGTAAATTTTATCTTTTGTAATTTGTCTATTAATTGTTTATAAAAGTTGAAGATAAAATTTGTCAAAAAAATAAAATAATTGACAATAAAATTTGTTAGAAAAATAAAAATTGCTAAAAAATAAAAAGTTAAGAATAAAAAATGTAATTACATCAACATGTCATCATATAAACTCAAATGATAAAAGATAAAATTAGCAAATTTCTTAAAAATAAGAGATAACATGTGGCAAACTAATTTGTTGAAATAAAATTCCTTAAAAAGTAAAAAAATTGGAGTTAAAATTTACAATTAAGTCCTTTTAAAAAATTGATTACTTTAAAATATTTTTTAAAATAAAGATTTTATAAATATATAGCTAAATTTAAAATAATTTATAATATATTATTAAGTATGACAAATGATAGATAATGAGTTTGTCTCTTCCATCCTCATTCTTACAAAAGGTAAGACGAGTTTAGGTTTAGGTTTAAAATTTTAATAATAATTTTTATTTTCTAAGATTTTATCTAGTTTGAAGAAACATGTAAATAACTTGTCATACCATTTTTTTATAATTTTAATTTATTCATATATTTTAAAATAAATTATACATCAAATTATTAATTATATTTTAATTCAAATAATATATAAAATAATAATAAAAATAATGAATTAAATTATTATTGCTCTAAGGACACTAGCTAAAAGATTAAAAAAAATAATTATAAGAAATTATATGAAAGTGCATTTAAAAATTATAACGAAACATATTTTTATACATTCTAATAAAAATATGTATTTTTACTTTTTAATCAATATCCTTAGAATATTGGTTAGTATTTATCTTGTAGTGAAAGATATAGTTTTAAAATTTTTATTTAATTATTATATAATTTAAAATATTTAACTATTAAATATATATATATATGTTGGAACAAAGAAAAATTGTAAAAAAAATAAAATAAAATAAGGCAGGTACATATACAACTCGGATAGTTAAATACCTAACCCTATCCCAACTTAAGATTTATTCTATCACGAGGATAATCAATTCAAATTTCATAACATGATATAAGTAAAACTAATATCATTTAAAAATAATTAACAAGTAAAATTCATACTATTTCTATAAATTTAAAATGAATTTTAATTTTTAATATAAGTTTATTTAAAAAGTATTAATAATAAATACACAAAAAAGTATATATATTAACGTAATATTCATAAAAATAAAATGAACACTCATATTCAAATAATTACATATTTATATTTATCATATTTATATTTTTTAATATATATATTTCATATAACTATGAAATCATTATTATTTTAAAAAATAAATATTAA
>JAMLFT010012360.1:0-10466 GCA_026544285.1 Pachyrhizus erosus | reverse complement strand
ATTTTATATTTAATTGTTATCATTATATTAATTATATTAAATGATTCTTGAAATATTTTTAAATTTCTTTTAATCACTTAATTTTTTTATCATATCTACCAATATATTTTTCAACCGAAGGTAACGTCTTAAATTATCAAAACTAATGTAATAATAAAGATTAAATATAAAATAATCTTTTTAAAAAAAATAAAAAATTAATAAAATAAAATATAAAATTCAAAAGTTTAAGTAAAACTCAAAACACATTTAATTTTTTAAGATTTTACTCATCTACCCCTCCTCTAAATTTTGAATACCAAAATGATTACTTCATCAAGTAGTCTTTTATTAGCTTTTAATTTTTTTTATATTATGATAAAGAAATGGCGAATGTGGGGGTAGAATGAAGATGTGGATAAATTAAGGTGCAATTAAATATAGCCATCTGTGCAATAATGTATTCTACTTTTTTATTTATATATATAAAGCATTTACTGATTATGTAAATATAGAAAAGCGACACATATACGGATATATCCGTGACTCCATTTGCCACACTTTTCTTATTTCTTATAAAAACCAGTAATTGTAAGCCGGAAAGTGTAACTGGCTAACTGCACATGCCATTGTTTTGAGCTTATTTAAAATATATATATATATATTTGCACACAACCCTTGTGTATACATATCTTGATAAAATAAAAAAATAATTAATATAATTAATAATATGTTATAATAAAAATTAAAAAAACATAAAAATATCAATAGACTGTTTATATTTTTAAAATATTCAATTATCACTCTTTTATCATAAATTAGGAAGGAGTGATATACACATATAAAATTTAAATATGTATTGTGTCTTTAAAAAGATAATAATTTCGTCAGTTTATTTTTATTTTAAATTTTTATATTTTTATTACATAAAATATATTTTAAAATATTATGGATTAAATTTAGACAATCTCAAATTAAAACTGATTTTTTTAATAATGTTATTATTATTTCAAAAAATCGAGTTCAAAATCATTTGTAATAATAACTTGTTCGTTTTAAATTTTAATACATAATATTAAATTAATAATTAAACACAAACCAATAAACAACGAGACTAGTAAAAATATTTAGTTTTCAACAAAGTGACAAATCGCAATTTGAAATCTCTTTAAGAAAAATGTTCCTATTTAATGTGGGTATCATAAATAATATTGTCTCTTATAAAAAAATATTATGTAAATTTAAATAAAATTATCTATAACTATAAATAAAATTTAAAATTTAATTTAAGTAGTGGCTGTGTAAGTTTATTCATAAATATTTATAAAAATAAATTAAAATTTATTTTTTTATAAATTAAAATTAATTATTGTATAAAATAATTTATAAAAATTTTCATGAATCTTCGTTAAAATATAAATTTTAACTTATATATAAAATAATTTTAATTTATAATTTTTAAAAAAAATATTTGATAATAAACTTATCCAAATATATCCTAAAACGTCATATTTATTTTAACATTTTTGCCTCTGAATTGATTTTGCAAGCTATCCTATCACATTTGGTTCAACCTATCGTACCGATTACTTCTGTTTAACTTCCGTTGGCTTTCTTCCTCTTTTATCCTGTTTTTGTTTTGAAAATAATGTAGAGACTAACTGTCTCTCTTCTAGAAAACATAAAAGTAATATATGTCTCTTAAGTCAAGTTATTTATTTTATTAATTATTTATTTATTTTCATCTAATAAAATAAGATCTTTATTATTTACAATGAAGACATTTTTGTCATACTTTTTTTTCTCAAAATATATAATTTTATTTCTCAAAGTAATATTTTTAATTTTAATTTTTACCTAAATTTAAAAATATATATGTGATACATAACAAGTTGCTCGTGTCAATGCTGGTTTCGTAATAGTAAAAAATTAATTAATGGAAAACAGTAATCAAATCGCTTAAATCCTTGGATTCGTCTCCTCGACCTAAACATTATTGAATGGAGTACTTTGTTAATAAAGAATGTCTCGTGGAATCCAGTAAGTAGAAAGAAAAAGAAAATCGTGGCATTATAAACGCCTGTAATTAACGTTGCAGTGAAAGACGTTATTATTGACTCTTTCTTTAACTTGACTTATTGTAATTTATTTAAAATAAAGAAAAACTAGAAAATAAAATAAAATTGATTACCACTATAGTTAGGTCTCTGAATCTTGCCTTTATTGAAAGTCGGAAACAGACAGGAACAGTAAAAATATAAGTTAAGCATTTTAAAATATATCTCATGTTCCTTTGAACAAGAAAGTGTTTTTTCGCCTATATAAGGAGTCACCAAGAGCAGCCAGTAACCCTTACCGTTATCAATATGGCTATCCAACAGTCTCTGTTAGACAGACCTAGAAAATCTGTTTCCAAAACTATCTGTTTAGTCTTTTCTATAGCCGCTGTCATAAGCTCATCAGCCTTTATTGGTTCCTATCTCATCAAATCAACTTCCTTCTTCAACACTCAACATCTCTGTGATCATGCACTTGATAGGGCAACATGCTTAGCACATGTCTCAGAAGTGGTACAAGGTCCGATCTTGACCACCGCAAAAGACTACAAATTCAATTTGCTACAATCATTCCTAATTAAAACCACCTCACATATTGAAAGAGCTATGAACACAGCCAGTTCTATCAAAGACAGGATCAACAGTCCCAGAGAGGAAGCAGCTTTGCACGACTGTGTGGAGCTTATGGACTTATCCATCAGCAGAATTTGGGACTCAATGGTGACTCTAAGAAAACAAACCATTGAGTCGCAGCAAGATGCACACACATGGCTAAGTAGCGTGCTCACTAACCATGCTACTTGCTTGGATGGGTTAGAGGGGCCAGCTGGGGCCCTTATGAAGGCTGACCTTGAGGACTTGATATCCAGAGCTAGAACCTCTCTGGCCATGTTTGTTGCTGTTTTGCCTAGGCCTTCAAAGGCTGAACAAATCATTGATGAACCACTAAACGGAGACTTTCCCTCATGGGTGAGCAGCAAGGACCGGAGGCTTTTGGAGTCTAGGATCAGGGACGTCAAGGCCAACGTAGTTGTGGCTAAGGATGGGAGTGGCAAGTTTAAGACTGTGGCTGAGGCTGTGGCATCCGCACCTGACAACAGTAAGACAAGGTACGTTATTTACGTCAAAAAGGGAACTTATAATGAAAATGTTGAAATTGGTAAGAAGAAGACGAACGTGATGCTGGTGGGGGATGGTATGGATGCAACTCTAATCACGGGCAACTTGAATTTCGTCGACGGAACAACCACATTCAAGACTGCAACAGTTGGTATGGATCTTCCACGGATTCATTATCAATGTTTTTACCAAGTTACAATTATTATAATTTTAAATCATATCATATCATTCAAGACTAACCAAAAGCACGCACTTAATAAATTAATATTAATATTGCAGCGGCTGTGGGCGATGGATTTATAGCTCAAGACATATGGTTCCAAAACACAGCGGGACCACAGAAGCACCAAGCAGTGGCTCTTCGAGTGGGAGCGGACCAATCCGTCATAAACAGATGCCGCATTGATGCCTTCCAAGACACACTCTACGCCCACTCCAACAGGCAGTTCTACAGAGATACATTCATAACTGGCACTGTTGACTTCATATTTGGAAATGCAGCTGTTGTCTTTCAAAAGTGTAACCTGGTAGCCCGAAAGCCCATGAATAAGCAGAACAACATGGTCACTGCTCAAGGAAGAGAAGATCCAAACCAGAACACGGGAACTTCAATTCAACAGTGTAACCTAACTCCCAGCTCGGATCTTAAGCCCCTTATTACCTCCTTCAAAACCTTTCTGGGCCGCCCATGGAAGAAGTACTCCAGAACTGTTGTTATGCAATCCTCATTGGACAAACACATTGACCCAGCAGGATGGGCAGAATGGGATGCCCAGAGTAAAGACTTTTTACAAACCTTGTATTACGGAGAGTACATGAATAACGGACCAGGTGCTGGTACTGATAAGAGAGTCAAATGGCCTGGTTATCATATCATCAAAACTGTCGCAGAGGCCAGCAAGTTCACAGTAGCACAGCTTATCCAAGGCAATGTTTGGTTGAAGAACACCGGTGTCAACTATATCGAAGGCCTCTAAATATGGCCTTTGGTTTTTAGATGAAATAAAATACAAAATCTTTACTAGCTCCCTGCCACACTGTGCTTTGGACTTTTCCTTCCTATTAACTTTCTATGGCCTTGTTGTCTGTCTTCTTTTCGGACTAGGGACCATAAAATAAACCTGTTTGTCACTTCCAAAACTCTTCTTTCTTTCTTTTCCTCAAATATTATTATGCCTTCCTTTGATGTCTTTGTGAGCTGTACTTGTATCGGATGCGCATTACTTATGTTATGTTTCCATATATTTATCTGCAACTTATTTTAAGCTAACATTAGGGATTTATTTTCCTCTTTTTCTTCATTTTTCATCTTCATCTCTTTACTCAATTCTTTTTTTACTACAACAACAACAACCTTTGTATCATATCATTCAAAATGGTGGCAACAATACAATTGGGTACATGCTCAAAAGACTAAGAATTGACATGTAATTTACATTCCCTTGCTAGCACATTAACGACTTTATCAGTCTGTCATCCTACAAAACTCACAAACACTTATAAATTTTCAAAAACCATATAAATTCTATACCATCCGTTAAATAATCAATCTAAAAATTGTTTTTCAAAATAGTTCTTAATCTATCAATTAAAATGTTTATTCTATAATATTATAAAAATATCACTATCTCACATATTACCAAGGAGCCAATGTAAAATGTAAAAAACATTTTTTGTACAAATGATAAAAAATTTTTTTTTTTTTTACCAAACTCCTTGGATATCAATTGCTAGTTTTTTCTCCCGTTCCAAAATCGGTTGCCAAACTTCCTTCACTTCATCCACCAATCCCGTCCCTTGAGGTTAATACATCAATTAATTAGTCTTTAATGGGTGCAAACCTCAGATATTTTGTCTACTCTTTTTTATTTTAAAAAAAACATTTAAGTAAAGCAATAAGGTCATTCATATAGACTAATAAAGTTTGCTTCTTTCAAAAAATTAAAAACAAAAAAAGGGTTTGAATAGGAAATTATAATTATTAATGAATAGGAATTAAAATAGCAAACTAAACAAATAGGTGATTAAAATCCAATAGTGAAAGACTTTAGCCCAATGTATAATCTCAACTTGATTTCATAGATGCATTGCCATTTAAGAAAAATAGTTTTAGTTATTAATTATCTAATGATTAAACTCTCCTTATATTTTCTGTAACAATTAACAAAGGGAAACTTATTAATTATTTTCTTATTAATACAGAACCCTAAATAAGCTCTTGGCATTCCGCTTACGAATAACAATATATCTTAACAAGACCTAATTATATCCAGGATACACATAAGCTCCATTTATTTAAATTAGATTATATTTCTACAAAAATAGAATTGTTGTTTTAGCACTAATTACTAGAATCACAAGACAGTTATGTATCTACAGTCCCAATTGATTTTACAATATCGATCTTATTGATTGGAATAACGACCCATTTGCACTACAAACAAAACAATCTTTGATAATAAAAATAGTAAAATATAAATTCCAAAAATAAAAAAAGAAATAGAGTGTTTCGACTTCATAATACTCAAGGAACTAGGCTTCTCAATTAACCTCGAACTAAAAAAGACTAAGAATAAAGACTAGCCTTAGCCATCAAAAGAACAAAGTGACAAAATCTCTCCTAATTGTTTGTAAACCTTTTTCGTGAGTTTTGTAATTGAGTCTTTTTTTTTTTTTCTGACAATAACATAATGAAAATAAGGGAGTCCTTAATTAACGCCTTTAATACAATAAAACAGAACAGATTATTAATCAAGAGACAAAAACAAAATAAATTATAAAAGTAAAACGTTCTAATAAGCCTTCTTAGTGCTCCATTGTTGTGTGCTTTATAGTAAGATATATAATCTCTGACTTTTTGTTTCTTTTTATCGATCCCAATAGCTCTTATTTCATCGCAGCTTGAGATTCTTCATTCCTTCATAGAAAATAAATAAAAATAGTAACATAAAAAAAGATAAAATATACATTTAAAAAAATTCAAATATACTAAAAATATACATAAAAAGAAAATTAAACTGTGATTAAAATGTGATGCATTCTCTTTTGACCCACAAGTCCACAAAGGTCAATTTTATTACTTCCTCTATTCTATAATAAGTATCGGCTAAGAAAAAAAGGTGTCTTAAAATAAATTATTTTTAATTTTTTAATATAATATTAATTATCATTTTTCATTTCTATCCTTAATAATGATAATAATGTGTAACAAATGTTATAAATGAATTAATGATTATAAGGTTTATTTTATAAATTTTTTTATTTTTTTTCCATCTATTCATTAGTTTTTCTTGATCTATATAAGAATAAAATAAAATAACACTTATTTTAGGATGACGTGAGTAATCTGTTTTATTTTTATTTCTTTTCATCTAAATAATTTATAAGTTCTCTATCAATTTTCTTCTTTTTATTTAATTTTTGTATTTATTTTTCACATCCAAAAGGAGTGGAAAGGGAAAGATGTTTGTTTTCTTTATTTTTTTAGTCTTTTATAAATTTTAAATATTTATTGATAACATAAAAATAAAAATAAAAAATTATTTTATGTTAAAGACAGGTAGTAAAATAAAAATTTTAATTTTTGGATTAAATACAATTTTTAATTTGTTAAAACGATATTTTTATATAATATATTATTTTGCTTTCTCTTTCATTTATATAAATAAATCAACAAAAGTGTAATTACTTCTTTTCTTTTTATTTTAATTTATCTAAATAATAATAATAATAATATATTTTTATTTTTATATTACTTTTGCTTTCGTTTTTTTCCTGGTTTTTGCATTCCTCTAATAAAATATCGAGAATGATCAATTTGAACCCAACAAGACACATGACACCCGTCGCCTCTCGATCTCATATCATGGACATGTCTTCTAACAATATTTTTATATAATATATTATTTTATTTTCTCTTTCATTTATATAAACATATAAACAAATAAACAAAAGTGTAATTATTTATTTCCTTTTTATTTTAATTTATCTAAATAATAATAATATATTTTTATTTTTATATTACTTTTGCTTTCGTTTTTTTCCTGATTTTTTCATTCCTCTAAATAAAGTAACGAGAATGATCGATTTGAACCCAACAAGAGATATGACACCCGTCGTCTCTCGGTATCATATCATAGACATGTTTTCTAACAATATTTATATATAATATATTATTTTGCTTTCTCTTTCATTTATATAAACAAGCAAACAAAAGTGTAATTACTTCTTTCCTTTTTATTTTAATTTATCTAAATAATAATATATTTTTATTTTTATATTACTTTTGCTTTCGTTTTTTCCTAGTTTTTTCATTCCTCTAAATAAAGTATCGAGAATAATCGATTTGAATCCAACAAGCGACATAACACCTGTCATCCCTCGGTATCATATCATGGACATCTCTTCTAACAATATTTTTATATAATATATTATTTTGTTTTCTCTTTCATTTATATAAACAAATAAACAAAAGTGTAATTACTTCTTTCTTTTTTATTTTAATTTATCTAAATAATAATAATAATAATATATTTTTATTTTTATATTATTTTTGCTTTGATTTTTTTTTTTATTTTTTCATTCTTCTAAATAATGTATGGAGCATGATCAATTTAAATTCAACAAGAGACATAATACCCGTCGTCTCTGAGTATCATGTCATGGACATGTCTTTTAACAATATTTTTATATAATTTCTACCGGTCAGAATTCGGATTTACAAAACACAATTTCCAAACCCGTTTTTTTTTTTTTTAAAATGGATGGTGTGAATTTATGTTCATCGGATCCGAATTCACAGCTTGCATAGTAAAACTCACCACTTACCGAAATAAAGTGGGAACATGACCGTATAAGGTAACAAAAAAAAATGTTTAAATGTGAAAAAAAATTCGAATATTCGACGGTGTTTTTGGTGTTGTAAAATATTTTTATGTAATTTTAATTCATTACAAAATAATACTTTTTTTCATTTCTTGATTTTAAAATTTTTTATAGGAAAAAATAAAACAAGTTTTTATTATTTTGTATTTCTATTGTTTTTTTACATAAATTTTGAAAGTAAAAAGATAAAATAATATAATAATCAAACATGAAAGTAAAATATAAAATAAAAAAAATCTCAAATCAAGAGTCTCTTAAATTTTGGATGTCGTGACCTATAAATATATAAAATTCTTTAGCACTAGTCTAAGCTAGAGATTGATTATTCGAATGAATTAGATATATTTTTAATTTTTAATTTATTTTTTAATTTTGATTATCTAATTAAAAATATATTATTTAACCCTTTAAATTTATGAATAATATTTTTAATTTTCTTTAAGGACTAAATTTTTTTTTTTTTTAGTTTGTTAAATTCGTTTTAAGAGACTAAAAATAATATTTTATAAATTTAGTAGACTAAAAAGAATAAATTTTAATTGAGAGATCAAAATTAAAAGTTAATCAAATTTGATAATCTAAAAATATATTTAAATGTATTTGAGTAAAAAATTTGTGATTTACAAAAGATAAATAAATTTTCAAAGATCAAAATAAAAAAATCATTATTTTTAAGGGATTAAATTAGTATTTAAGTTTAAAAAATAAAAAAAATTAGAAATTAAAAGTGAAGATAAAGATTAAGGAAAAAATTATACATTTAAATTTTTTTATTTCAAATGTGAAAATACACAGTTAATTGCAAAATAAAATATTTTATAGGAAAATAATAATTGAAATAATACAAAATTGGATGAATAATTTCTTTTTTTATTTTAGAAAATAGCTGATAAATTATTTAAAAAAGGAAAAGTTCATTTTTAGTTTAATGTTAATTAGTTGAAATTAAAAAAGTGAGAAGTTAACCTATTTAATTAAAAGAGTTTAAAAAACTATTTTTTCAACTAACTAATTAGTATAAAATTGTTATATAGTTTTTTAACTCTTATTTTATTTTAGACACAAAAAATATATTTTTAAGTAATTATAATTTTAAATTTTTACTTAATATTAAACTCTTATCATATGTAAAAGATAAAATATTTTATTAATATTTAATAAATAATAACATGAATAATGTAATAGTTAAAATAAATTATATAGTATTAAAGGATAAAAATTAATTGAAATTAATAGTTTAATGGTACATGAGAAATTTTAATAAAATATTGAAAATAAAATCAAGAAAATATTAATTTATAAATTTGAACATTGTTTTATGTAGCATTTTAAGAAAAAAATATAAATGAATAAAATGAACTATTGATCGTATACTTTATTTAAATCAAATAAATTGATTAAATATTTAAATAAACTATAAATTACCTAAAATAATTTGACAAATGCACTCAAGTGCATCTTGTTTTTGTGATTCGTTTCTTTGTTTGCAAACGTATGTTTTGTTTCTTGGTTGCAAATTAAAAAATATAAAATTTTATAATATAAAAAAATAGCTGTAAATTTTAGTGTTTTTAATGATAATCCAAGTTTCAGAAATAGATTTCACATTCAAGTTTAAAAATAAAAAATTTAAAAAGTATATTTGATTTGATTTAAATTGATTAAAATTGAATGTATAACCATAACTTAAAAACGAAAAAAGAAAAAAGAAAAAAGAAAAAAAGAAAGTAATGAATATCGGAAAGAAAAAGAAAAAAGCAGGCTCAACCACTGAATGGATAAGTAAAGGTGAAAATAAGTCAATGCAATGATGTTTTCTATTATCTTTTTAAGAAGATGTAGTTTCAATTTTTTAAGGCATAATAATAATGCTCTCCTCCTCCTCATATGAACACAACATTTGTCATGTCCGATATATGCACATTTGCTAGAAAATTTTTTAGTATGACTATTTTGTACCCATTCATATTTAAATTAATTATATTTTTTTTTTGGAAGGAATTAATTTATTGTCTACTTGTTCAATTAAAATACATCTTCAAGAGAGTAATTAAAATTTTTTGTTTGCCACTGATGGTGCGTAAATCCGAGTTGGACAATGAAATAAATTGCTAAGTCCGGTTAAATCGCCGGTATGATGACACATATATATTATTAATATTAATTAGAAAGAAAAAAATTATTTAAAAAAATGTTGACAAATACATATCCTTCCCCATGAGAACGTAAAGAAGTAGATATATCATAGAGACAGAGAATCCTACATTGTAGTATGTTTAATTAAACATATCAAGTTTGAAAGCAGTAAGCATGCATGCAGTCTCTAATGTGAAATTTATTACTACTTCTATTTTTTTAACATAAGATTTTTTTATGTTCTCTTTTATATTAATTATTTTTTTACTAAAATATTTTTAATAATTTTTT
>JAMLFT010012359.1:0-10467 GCA_026544285.1 Pachyrhizus erosus | reverse complement strand
TACAAATTAAAAAATATTTAATTATTATAAATTTTAATTATATAAAAAACATATTTTATATGTAATTCGCGTGCTAGTAGAACAATAGATCTCATCATTGAGGTTATAAAAGCACGGATAGAAAGAGATAGAATTTAGATAAGTATTTTTAAGTCACTAATTAAAAATCAACAATAAAAAAATTATAAAAAAATGTAATATTTAATATTATTAATATTTTGAGACACGCACCAACCAAAAAAAGTTATAAAAATTATGAAAAAAAATATTAAATTCCTTATAAAAACTTAAAAACATATATTTTTGGAAAAAAAAAAGGACAATAAATGAAAAGAAGTTGAGTTAGAAAAGATAAGGCACAGACACGGCGTTGGAGAGTGGCGCATGGAAAAGACGACAAAAGCAGCTTCTTGTCGTCTTGTCGTGAAGCAGACAACAAAAAAGTTGCCACAATTGAAGTTTCAATCACTCACTCTGTAGCACTGACTCCTATAATGAACCTCTCATTCTTCATCATTTCTTTCTCGCAATTTTCATCTTCACTTCTTCTTCTACCCCCAAACAATCACTCTATCTTGTTTGAATAATAATATTATTCAAATTTACTTTTAGATCCAAAATACGTGATAAATTATCAGTTTTATTAAAATTATTTTCTTATTTTATTATTATTTTTTATTTTCTAAGTAAAGTTTTTAATTTGAAAGAGTCATAACTCTTTATTTTTAAGCTCCACCTCTTTCTTAAAATAATTCAACTCAAAAAACGAAAGACAGTTTAAAATCTAATTTTCATGTATTTTTATGTTTTCAGTTAATTATATATTATTATTCTAGAAATGATTCTCATTATTTTAAAATTATGATCAAACACTTTTGACATAATCACTAAAATTAAAATATATAACTTAGATATCACCTTCTTAATTAGACATTTTGATTATTTTTAATATTATTTCTTTTTTTTTTATTTGGATACGTATTATACATGAAAAAAAAATCGCAATAATTTTAAATTATTTTTCTTCTATTTTTTATAAACATACTTAATTTTCTAAAGTATTTATTTCTTTTATTATTTTCTTTTTTATCTTAATGTTGCATTAAGTTTTGATATTTCAAAATTATTAATAATTAAAAATAAATATTTATCTTAAATAATAAAAACTAAAAACTATTATAAAATTAATAAACTTACTATTTATCACAATGTGTAATTAAATGATAGTTGTTGCTATTGAAATAGCCTGAAATTAAAAACTTCTTGTGGCCTTTCGTATGTCCCGTGCTCCTCACTTTTCCTTTAACTAAACATTATTTTTCCCCCTTTAAACAAAATAACGGTGCCACGAACTTTATGAATTCACAGTATTCGTGATCTTAGCGACAATATTAACATTATATAATACTAAAAAATAATTCAGTTGATTATCTTAATGGGATTTGATAATTGGCTGCGTGATTTATGGGAATTGGAGGGTCCTGAAAAAGCTGCGTGAGATAGGGGAATAGGGTGGGTCCTGCAAAAAACACTTTTTCTTTTCTTTTTTTTTATGGTTTTTGTCCTAACTTGGTTTAAGGCTTTAAGCTCAAGGACCAAAAATAATAAATCAGGAACGAACTACTTTTCAAGGAAACCTGAGCCTAGGCTTGTTGGATTTGGGCTTATTGGCATTGAGAAGGCCCATGATTCTTCATTCTACCACTTATTAGAGCCCATATACCAAAGACGTGTCCAAATTCTTTCACGGCTGGTACTGTATAACTAGCTGGTTGACCCGTTCAATTGCATGGGTCACTTTTTTTTTTTTTTTAGGTTTCTTTTTAAAAATGTATCGAAATGGTTTGTAATATAATGTGTTAATATATTGATCTTTTGTTTGATATTATATAAAACTTATTAATATGTAGTTTGTATGTAGAGATTTAAATGAAAAGTTACACTTATATATAAACACAAATCTAAAATACTGTATGTATGATCATAATTTAATTTGATGATTTAAGTATTATAAAATATTTTACTTAAAGTCAAAAGCAACGTTGAATGATCAAGATAGTATAGTTTGGTTGAATAGTGTATATAAGTTTTTTTTTTAAAAAATAATTTTAATTTAATTTTTATAAATAAAAAAAAGTAAGATTGAAAGTAAAAGTGATTGATATAAGAAAAATGATATAAGAAGTCTGAAATTATTATAAAATTATAGGCCGTTTGGACTTATTTAAGTTAAATTTTTAGTTTTGTTAAGTTAAATTTTATTCTATGTTAAACTATTATATTTTTATTTGGGTAAATTATAGTTATTGTATCAAAACATATAAAGATTAAATAATTTAGTGTGAAAAAATATTTAAATTTTTTAATCTTTAAAGATATTAAGTTATAGTCAGTGATAATAAAAAATATTTAAATTTTTGTTATAAATAACAAAAAAAATATTTATTATTATAATTAGAAGCAATAGTAAAAATATTTATTTTTATAATCTGTTGATTGGTCAGTAAAATTTTTATAAAATTAAAAAAAATTAATGTAACTCATCAGTTTTAATGAATTTTATAAAAACACATTCTTAATAAATGTTCTTTAATTATTATCTTTAATAATTCTTAATAATCTTGCAATTTTTCTGATACAAAATGAAATTTTAAATTTTAAAATACAAAATTAATCTACACTTTGTTTATCCGTACATCATAAAATCAAAATATAATACTCCTATATTTCTAAGTATAATGCTAATCACATCATTTTTAACACATTTCTTTTAACATATATTATATCATTAATTAAAATTTATTAATTAAATATTGCTGCGTGAAGCAATATAATAATACAATATTGACTTAAATTTTTTGTTGAAATTGTTTTTGGATATCAGTTGCAGCACACATTGAAAAAATGACTGTGCAATACAGCGAATTAAACGTGCATGTGTTATATTATCGCCCCCGGCATCACTTTATTGATGCATTTAGCCATTTACGTTATTAAAATGTTATTGGAGTAATAATTCATAAAATATTTTATATATAATTATATTTTATAAATTTTTATATGTGTAGTATAATTTTTTATTTTATAATTAAAATGAAATATAATTGGAAACTGGATTTATGGCATAAAATTGAAAAAAAATTCAAATGAAGATTGAAAAAATGCATCAAATGGAGGTTTGATGGGATTGAAATGTAAAAAAAATCATCAAATTATTTTATTAAAATTTATTATATATTTATTTTTTATTTAAGATTGATATTTAAATATAAAATTTTATTTAAATATCAATTGTTAAATAAAAATATATATTTAAATGTCAATTGTTAAATAATAAAAAACATATAAAACATTTTAGTTAAATAAATTGAAATTAAGATAAATAATAAAATGTAAAAAAATTATAAAAAATGTGAAATATTATTAAAATACAATTAAAAAATTTATATGAGATTCTCTAGTACAGATACTATTACCTTTTTCATTTTTATTACATCACTTATCACTTTCTCTTTTTAATTATTTTTTTTCTCCATCTCCCCTATGTCCATTCCAATTCCCAAATTAAGAGGCAGGTGGTTTAAGACCACCTCATTCTTTTAATAAATTGTGATTAATTTTTTTAAATAGAAAAAGTTAAATACATGTAATGAAAATTAATTGTGACCTATAAATAAGTGGTGGTCCAACTAGGCCACCTAATAATTTATTCCAAAATAAAGTGAATTTTTTTTTCTTTTTGTAAAACTTAAATTAGAAGTTGAGTTTGATCCTTTTATAAGAATTATTTTAAAATATTTATTGCATTAATTATTATTATTATTATTATTAAAATATCCTTAAGTATAAGTTATTTTTTTAGTTTAATAAATTATAGGTGGAATGTATTATTTTCTTAGACTCTTTGGCAGTTTAACTTTATCTGTTACAAAGAGCATTCTCAAAATTTATTTTAACTATTCACATGCACAATCAATAAAAATTAACCTAATAAATGCATTAACGATAAATATAGATTAAAAAGATTAAAATTAATAAAATAAATAAATATATGTCTCATTAATATTAAAAATAATTTTGAAAATATATATAAATGCAAGAGAAATTTAATACTACTAACTACATTAATTAATTAATTTAATCTTAACAAATTAAGTAATTGATCTTATAAAAATGATTAGAGTATTTTTTTATAAATGTTACTTACTGTAATGTTGTCTTTAGAGTACCATTTTTTTCCAACAGTGAAAACATATTTAAGAACTTTACAACAACTCATTTAATTAGATTTTTTGATATTTTTTAGAGCACTTGTTAAAAAAGTAAAATTATTTTTATAAGATACGTAAAAATACATTTTCTTATTATTTTAAACATTTTTTAGATAATTTTCAATAAAAAATTATTTTAATTCTTTAATCATTGGCCTATGGGAAGGATTAGCAATACCTTTATTTTTGTTGGTTAATTTATGAACAACTATATGTACAACACATAGCAGCATTACCTCAAAAAATTAAATGATGAGAAAATATATATGGAAAAACACGCTTTTACAACCCCCTCACCCACATGCACGTACACAGAAAAGAATATTTGTATATCCTTTTACTAATAGTCTTACTTGCATTATATGGTAAATATTGCATTGTTTTTGTTTTATAAAGAAATAGAATTACTTCAAAAGAAAGAAAGAAAGAAAGAAAGAAAGAAATTGTCGGGTTCAATTTTACTCATTCACTGGTTAATTAGTAGCAGGGGAAGTATCATAATAATAATTATTACTAATGAGATTGTTAATTTGTAAATTAAGTTAAGATAACAAGGGAGGGAGATGGAAAAGTTGATGTTGAGTTGTTCACGGCATGCAGATGTATGTATGTATGTATGTATGTAAGTATGCGTGAGCGTGAGGGAGAATGGATGAATAAGCAAGCCTCGTTCCGCCCACTTATTAATGAGTAATTAAGCGTTAATGCAAACTCAAATGCATATGATTATGATGCAGATGCAGATGCAGATGCTTATATATGTCATTCAATGGTTCCACACCACAATTCAATGCCAAAAAATTTAACGGAACAACACTGAAAAATTGTAACCCCTCCTAACTCACCCCATGCCTTTCCCCAAACACCATCACAATTATAAATAAATGAACACATTCGCCCCTTTTGCCAAGAGACTCCCTCACCCATTCACACCTATTCTCATTTCTCTACGCTATGGACTTAATCTCTGAACACGATTTCCCCAACCTTGAGATGATTCCTCATGCCTTCAACTCATGTTTTTCTTCTCCTCCTCATCAAAACCCCACATACAAGTAAGCTTCTTTCTTCTTTGTCTTTTGCTTTTACTATGATTATTATTTCTCATAACCCAGAATCAGTGTTCCTATGGAACAGTTTCTCGTGACTTTCGAGGTTGATTGGAACCAGCTTTGTTTTTTTTATTTTTTTTTTATTTTGTCTTATACGATACTGTTTCCTTTTTCTTTTTTTTTTTTTTCTTTTTTTTCTGTTCGTGTGTGTGGGTGTGTGTTATATAATGATGTATGAAACTGCAGTATGAGGGAGATTTCACCATTAGAGGGTTTCTCCGAGTACGATTGGACACAGCAGTTGTCATATTCAAGCAAACAACTTTACTTCAACGATTTCCTGGATTTGGAAAATTTGGACCTCGATTTTAGCCTCCCACCCCTTGGTGAAGAAGATTTGGAGGAGATGGACCGAAAGCCCTTTAACATTGTTGTTCCCCAAGGGGTTCATTGCAATCGGGAAAAGGGTTTTGAGGATGCTTTATTGGCGATTGAAAATGGGTCTGCGACTGCGAGTTATGTGAAGAAAGAGGAAGTGCAGAAAATTAATCATCAGAAGAAGCCAGTGCCAGTGCCAGTGCCAGTGCCTCGTGTTAGTAGCAGCTGTACGAAGAAGAGGTCATGCGTGTTGGAATTTGAGGAAATAAAGCAGCATTTTGGTGTTCCCATAAATGAAGCTGCGAAACAAATGAATGTGGGCTTAACCATGTTGAAGAGAAGGTGCAGGGAGCTCAACATTATGAGGTGGCCTCATAGGAAAATCAAGAGCTTGCAATTACTCATCGACAATGTTAAGGTACCAACATTTAATGAACCTGAACCGAAAACAACATTCTCTTTGGATTTCCCAATTTCCTGAGTCTTGATAAACAATTTTGCTTTTACTTGATATAAATTCCAAGTTTACAATTCTAGGAGTAGGACCCCACGCGGAATGATACTTAAAGAGCTTTGTAATTTGTAATAATTTGTTGGTACTAACAAATAATTTTTATTATCTAGTTGTCAATGTTTAAAAGTTTTTGTTCTGCGGTGCAGGAATTGGGTTTGGCAGACGAGGTTCCCATGTTGGAGAAGCATAAAATGTTGTTGGAAAAATTACCAGGACTGGAACTAAGTGAAGAAGCCAAGAAACTGAGGCAAGCTTGTTTTAAAGCCAATTACAAGAGGAGAAGGTGTATGGCACTCGAAGCTTGACTTTAGTGGGTATTGCCTGAGTCAACATAAAAAAAACATAGGATTATATAGACATTAGAAACATTATATAAAAATAGTATAGGGAAGGACTCTAGGAGATATCTTCGGTTTATGTTGTGAATATGGAAACTAATTTGACTGCACAGCACATGTTATTTCGTGTGACTTCAGTCGTGGTAGAATGTTAATCAGTTCTTTTCCTTATATCTTTTACTAATACTTACAATCTTACTTTTGGAACCTATGAGATGTCAATTTGAAATATTTTTGTCCATTTATTGGTATTATATGCTTTATTCTTCTATAAATCGTATGTCTTAAAGAAGTAAATCAACGCGCATTAACGACACAGAAACGGGTCAAAACGATTAACTGCTTTCTCTTCCCAAAATAACTGGTTTAATTTTTTTGGTAGGACAACTGGTTTAATTAACCAAGCATGTACTGTATAACGTAATTTTCTAAGTCAAAACTCTTCACATTTCTTAAGACTCAAGTCATGCATAGTTTATACCGTGATAGATAATATATATATATACATATATTTTATATCTTTTCTGATTTTATATGTCAAAAGTCTCGTACTATTTAAAAGTTGAAAATAATAAAAATTATAAGTATTTTCTTCTCTTAATTTATTAATGTGTCTTTTAATAAGAACAAATTTGAGATGGATAACATAATTTTTAATATCTTTTTTGGATCTGACAAAAGTTTCACATATCGCATACGAATTCACAAAATCTGACTCTTATTTAGGAAAGTTTATACAAAACTTATTTAGCAGTTCAAAGATAATGAGAAGAATGGATTATTACAATAATGTACATAAATAAATAGTGATATTTTTAACACGGATCGAGTGACACTTGTATGATCTGACGCTGAACATAAAAAAATCTGTCTCAGTCATCTTACTCCTTTTTTGGCCTATTGCAGTTCTATAGAACCAATTGGACAAGTTCGCTCAGAGTGTTTGCTCTGTAATTATATAATTACATGATTACATACATGATTTATAGCATGTATGGATTTACCTTATACGACATAAAATCGTGATGAAATATTAATTAATGTGATTTTATACAAATATTCATATATTTGATTTTACGGGAAAAAAATTGATTATGAGTTGAAATTTTAAAAATTTTATGTTGGAAAAAATATACACTATGTTTTATTAATAGCTTTAAGAATAAAAACTTTTAAATATGAATCTTATCACTTTTTAAAATTAATTTTAACTAAAATCATTTAATTTTATTTAAAATCAAATTTACAAACTACTCACTTGAATCTTCACTTATATATAACTATAGTTGACAAAGAAGATGTTTGTTTAATGGTCGAAATGATCAAATATGATGTCATATTTTTTAATTACTAGTGTGCCAATGTTTTGGTAAACTTATGGTTATCACACTGTAATTTGGAAAGAGAATGGATTGTTTCCCTATCTAGATTGGAGACCCTTATAATTAACGGATCTTTAACATGGAGCATTTGTTGTAGCAAATGCTTTTGGACACTCAAAAATCATTTTAGTTTTATTTAGAACGGAAAAAAAAAAAAAAAAAAGGGACTGCTCTAGATATGCAAGTATTGTCTGTTCGATTAAAATATGTTACAAGAATCTGAGTCCATATGTTAACAGCTTTTTAAGTTTGTGACATAATACATTTTTAAAAAAATATGTTTTCAATCCTTATAATTTTAATAAAATTTAATTTTGATCTTCAAACTTTAATTTTTAATTTTTATAAATTTGTTTTCTTAACTTTACAAAAATTAATAATTTTGAACATTATTGTTTTTTAAAAATTTAAAGATGAAATTGATCAAAGATGAAATACAAATATTAATTAATATAAACTTTTATTGAAAGTAAAAATACTAAAAAGCATATTTTGTCTTTTCCTTTACAATTATTTTAATTTATGCCTGACTGTTGCTGTAGAAAAAAGTGGCAACAGTACAAGGGGTGGTTTTAATTTCATGTGACTTATTACCGTAGGCAGGCATGAATATATGGTGACTTATTTGCTTAATGATTCTGTATTTTTATGCACTTGAATGTGATTTTTTGTTTGATAGTTATCATGGTCGATAAATATCTGTTGTAGTTTTAGTCTTCGATCACATGAGATATGTTTGGTCTAAATGCTCAGAGTACATAGACAAACAACTTCTTAATTCTAAAATATATAAATGCTTCGGCCCAAATTGCTCATGGAAACAAAATAAAATTTCGAATTCTTTTACATAGCACTTTCCATTTATTACGTCTAAAAGTATATTATCTTTATTTTTATTTATAAGATTCAACATTAGGAACCAGACCCTTGACGGATTTTGGAAGGAGCATTTGTAGCAATTTAGGAAAAAAAAAAAAAAAGTTGGTGCTCGATGTATGCAAATTATATTAGTCTTTTTTTTTTTTTCAACGTTTGCCAAAGCTGTACAAATAAGCCAATAATAAAGTTGTTCCATATCAATTTTTGGGGTTCGTTTCTAATGAGTTGTAATGTTTATTAGCCTTGTATGTCATGCCTTATGCTGTATACAATCATTTTCAATATGTGTAAATTCTTAGCTTATCATTTTTTTTTCAACGAGATCGATTTATTATTGTACACACGTGTTTAAGTTAAGAGTTTAAAGATTGATAATATTATAAGATTGTTTTACAATGCACAAGTTGTTTTTTAGACATAATATTTTTTGGTGAGAAACATAAGGGGAGAAAATATATGTTAATAATTTTTTGAATTTTGTGACGTAATATTTTAGATTTTGAATTTTATTTTAATTCAATTTTCAAAGTTAATTAAAAAATAAGAGTAATTCTTCATTTTTATACTCTGTTTAGACTATATTGTTATTAGATGTAAAATTTTCAACAAATCACACTTATTTTAAATATTAAAATATTATAAATTTATAATTTTTATTAATATTTAGATATCATATCTTATTTTTTAATACAATTATATTAAGTATTTTTATTAAGGGTTATAATATTAAGTGGTATTATATAATTTATATTGGTGAGTCCATATAGTTCTTAATTTTATGACATGGATTTAATGAGCAAATACCCATGTTGGCCTACAAGCTAACACATGAAGAATGATTATGATTTCCAATAAATTAAATGAAAAAGCAAATTCTTCTCTCCTTGTTAAGAACAAATGTCACATTAGTAACTCAAACAATTTGGTTGAAAAAGTTCACAATATCAATTACGCATGACTGTCATTCAGATTCTGTTATAATTTTCAATCGTTCTTATATATCTATGTATTCTTATAAACTTAAAAATATTGATAATCTAACATAATGCATTTTATGGATATTTAGTGTTTTATAAATATTTGCTTTCAACAAGTGATATTAGAGTTATCGAAATTGTTTGATTATTGGGATTCATGTTTGTTGCTTTGTAAGGTGTCTGGATGAATTTTCTTGAGTCGTTTTCTTTTTTAATTTATATGAACCCTAATTTAATTATGAGAAATTATTAATTGTCGACAATTAAGATATAACATTTTTTTTAAAATATTGAATCCGGTGGCATCGTTGTATTTGACTTCGCTGTTTTGATTTTTCTCTGAAGGCAATTTAGATTTGAACACGTTCCAGGAGTAGCTTTCGTGTTATAAGAGAAATACATTTTATAAAACAAGTATGTTAAGGTATGTGTTCATGTTATGAACACTGTAACACCCGGTTTAAAAATATATACACATTAACAATCTTGAATTTTATTGATTTAATTGTTAAATTATAATTATATATCATTTTAATTATTTATATTAAATTTTATAAAAATTAAATATTAATAATTAAGATGATCAAATGATTTATATTTTAATATCTTTTAAAAAAATATGTTAATTTTTATTTATATAAATAAAATATTAAAAAATATTTGATTAATATAAAAT
>JAMLFT010012358.1:0-10440 GCA_026544285.1 Pachyrhizus erosus | reverse complement strand
CACTTCATTTAATTTTGAACATAATAGGGTTTTGGCTTTCCTTTGGTTTTTGTTCATGAGTTTTTTTTTTTTTTTTTTTTTTTTTTTGTAGTCTTTCTGTTTCTGTTAAAAGAAATTGGAGGGGGTTCATTACGTATTGTCTTGATGTCTGTTTCTATTTTCTCTGTTTATGGCCTCTTGTCTTGCCTTCTTTCCTTATCAATACCTTGTTTATTTTTTAAAACTTAATTTTCCTCGTTTATTTTTTTACCTATAGAGGACGGTTGGTATACGGAAACTTTTTTCATCTCTGGGAATCATGTTTTGCGGAATTATATTTCATGGGAATGTCATAATTATGTTTGATATGTCTAAGATATTTTCAGATAAGATAGACATCATTATTAAAAAAACTTTCCTCTTTCATGGGAATCTTGGATTTCCACCCTCTCCCATAGGAACGTTTTAGTAGAAAACTTAATTAAAAAACAATTCCTGAAAATGTTTTTTTAAATATGTATACTAAATGTAGCAATGCAACATTCTCAACCTAAGATTCTTAGTAAACTTAAATGAATCCCCTACCAAACACCCTTTTATAGTATAACTTTCCAAATAAATAGGAGAAAATGTTTCAAATATTCTCCAGAACTGTTTTAGTGAACAAAGTTCAAGTCAGAAAAAAGCAAGCAGAGGCTAAGGAAGTATATCTTATTGTGAAGAGTAGTCTTAATCGGTTAATTATCAAATTGTATCATTTTACAATGGAAAATTAGAAGTGGGTTTATTAGTTTATACAATTATTTAAAAGGGGTTGATGGTGTGATTAATTACTGATCATATGTAAAATTATGACCATCCTCAGTGCAGCCATTTAAATTCCATTATATTTTAATTTGTGCTTATGTTTAACTTTGTCCTTTTAAAGGGAGATGTAAAGTTTGCTGAAGTTCTTGAAACTATGGGAGCTAAAGTTACATGGACAGAGAACAGTGTCACAGTTACTGGACCGCCACGAGATTTGTCTGGTCGAAAAGTCTTGCAAGGCGTTGATGTCAATATGAACAAGATGCCAGATGTTGCCATGACACTTGCTGTTGTTGCACTGTTTGCTAATGGTCCCACTGCTATAAGAGATGGTATGGTTTACTTGGCTGTTGGTGCTCAAGAGCTTTTTTTACACAATTTTCTTATTATGGTTAATGAAATTATTATAATTACACTAATATTGAATTTGAATCACTGACCTTGTGATATGCTTGAATTTTTAGCTTGAAAACTTCTTTTGTGGATGATTTTTCTTTTATCAATGGAGTGTGGGGGCATCTATGCTGTTCCTTTAAACTGTGTCATATTTGTACAACCTGGGGCTCCTGGTCTGTGGGCTGTTCCAGCCCTTACTCATGACAGTCTTTTGCAGCAAACTGGTTAAACTTGGGTGACCTGTTGACCCACCCAGATTGGCCCGTTCTTTTTTAAATTAAACTTCAAAAGACTACTAATAAGATTCAAGATGGTACTTGAATGACCCTTGCTTTAAAATGCATTATGCCGTCAGACCTCTTGACTCTGTTCAATTATGTTCTTATTTTTTAATTTATATTATTATCCAATGATCTGATCTTCGAACATGATGCTAGACAATTATCAAATCTAGTTTGGTTACATCATATGATACTTTTTTTATCAATATATTATTTTTTTGCATAAAATATTTAATTTATTTTTCATACAATATTATTCTGAAAAAAGTTTCTTCTTTGCATGGGTTTTTATTTTCAATACTTTTTGGTTTGGGTATACAACTGTGCTTTGCTTGACTTTTGAATGCTTCAGTAGTATTTTTCTTAATCATGGAAGGCACTAGAGTGCATATTGCACACCTTCAATATGTTAGAACTTGGAATTATGGTATAAAACCATTCCCACGTCTTACACTTCAGGCTCAAAGGGCTTTTGTATGAGGGGGCATGTTTGGAATGTAATATAGAATCATGTGGTTATCTAAATTAAACATGATCTTTCTGTGGAGGGAAATTTAACATAAGGAACTTCAATGCTTCTTTTTTTCTGTTTTTTTTTAATAATTTTAATAATTGAAAGGTTTTCCTTGTATCCAAAAGGGGAGCACAAATAGTGGGTCAGTTTTTTTCTTGTAAGCATGAGTTAGGTGCATTTGATGTCATTCCCTATGTTTTACATTTGAACCATCTACTATATCATTTAGCAAACTAGTTTGCTTTTCAGACACCCATTTATTCTTTATTCCCTCTATTTTTCAGTGGCAAGTTGGAGAGTTAAAGAGACAGAGAGGATGATAGCAATCTGCACAGAGCTCAGAAAGGTGAGTGTTTTGCTGCTTCCTGTATGGTTTCTATGTTACTGGCTTCTTACATCTCGCTGACCTATACTGTCTTCATATTTCAGCTAGGGGCAACAGTTGAAGAAGGTCCTGATTACTGTGTGATTACTCCACCTGAGAAATTGAATGTCACAGCTATAGACACATATGATGACCATAGAATGGCCATGGCATTCTCTCTAGCTGCTTGTGGGGATGTTCCAGTAACCATCAAGGATCCTGGTTGCACCAGGAAGACATTTCCCGACTATTTTGAAGTCCTTGAGGGGTACACTAAGCACTAAGCATTCTTGTAATTGAGTAGAGAAGAGAGAGATATAAAATACTCACAAAGCAGTGAGTATATGGCTTGCTTTTGTTTCTAAACATCCCCTTTTAAGGACTAGAGATCATTTGTATTGTTGAAAAGAGCTGGTTCTGCTGTATCAAAGTAATTTAATTTTCAATACCGACATGGCTCTATTCCTCAATACATGGTGGTCTATTTTGCATCTTCGCATTTGATTCCATATCTAATGGGATGGGACCATTCCATCTTTTTTGTTTATTAAGTCAAACATACCAGATAATATGTGGCCAGAAAAGAGTCCAGCTAGCAAATGGGCCTGTGATTGCATGTTTTAGTTCAGGATGTTTATTAATGATTGACTAAATGTTGAATATCCGCCCGACAATACATTTGGACGAGTCTTCCACTCACACTAACTGTTATAGTACATTTGTTCGAGTCTTCCACTTACACCAGCTGTTATTTGTGTTTCATTCTCAATTTTTTTTATTAGTAAGCGATATGTAAGATTTACTATAAAATTTTATTAAGGTTGATCATCTTACCTAATTTTGTAACGGAGGTGTGTAATTCTCTAACCTAAACTTTTATATATATATAAAAAAAATGTTAAAAGCTTGAGTGGCCTGCAACAAACAGCAATGCAAGCATGACCATGGCCTCAGGGACCAAGTGGTCATGTATCACACTCCCACCTACTTGAGAACCCTGGTCCTGGATGATGATGACATTTTGTTTTCATTTTTTTGACAAAGGAAGTTCATATTCCTGGCAATTGCAAGGCAAAAACCATTTGTGAAAGTCACATGAAATTCATCATAGCCTGTAGTCACTAACTAAGGCAGGGCATATGTAAGAAGTTTGACTAGTCTTAATGCCGTGCGGCAAAGAATACGGAAATATATAAATTATTACATATCTAAAGATGAGGTTCATTGCTCCGATCTACTTGTCCAAGTACAACACGCATATATAGATTATTGCATATCTACTGAAATTTTTTGTAACACCACATTGGCTATTTTACTAAATGCATGTGACAATGTACTAAATGTTTTACAATACAGTCTGGTTTGATAATAAAATATGCACAGTCCAGCTTATGTTAACTCTTTTAATTAATGTAAAATGATGATATGCGAATTAAAAGAAAGAAAATCATAATGGAAGTTTATTTTTCTCTCCTTTTTAATAATATTCAATATCAGATTGCACATGGGAAGGGGTACTGACTCATGTGGGATATTAATATTTGTCCCTTACCTAAAAAGAGAGAAAGAGAAAATAACTATTTAAAAAGAGTACCAGCACCACCACCTTTTTCGCTTTTAATTTTTCTTCTGTTTTCACTACTCTTTCATGCGTTGTTTGTTGGCTTCTTATAACGACGAATATCATAATGATATTATTTTGAGAAAAAAGTGCCATGTAAATTCTAGAGATTGAAATTTTAGCTTCAAAATAATATTTATTTTATTAATTTTTAAAATTGGTTGCATATGAAAGAATTTGAAACTCTTCAACAAGGAAATAACACTTGAATCCTTAGAGTCAGCCTCTAGATCTCAAAAGAATGTGATGTTTACACACATTAGTATATATATATATATTAGTATATATTATATATTATATATAACCAACGGTTTATGTTGTATTAATGAGTGATGCACGAGGACGGTGATGACACTAGAAGAAGTACAATTTATTTTTTAACTTAAGTATTACTCTATCCTTGAAGATGATTAGTCTTAAATCCTCAAAGACCTTGTGAACAAAGCAATCTTGTCCTGATCCTGTGATTGTTCTACACCAGTCCTTACGTGTACTTCAGCACATGATACTTTGCTGCCCTAACATAAATTGTACCATAAGGATTCTTGGGGAGATGCTTTTGCCTTCATTTTCAAGTTTGTTTCCACTTCAAAATGTTCTTTCAATGTACTCTCTTTCCTTTCTGGGACCCCCCCTCTCTTTAACACGCGCGCAAAAAAACAAGTAGACAATAATTAGTACAAGGGTTCCATTAAATTGTAATTAGATATACATATGTTTCATGAGTTTCATTGAATTTATATGCATACAAACAGTTTTTAAAACATAATGTAGAGCCTAGTCATTAACCCGATGTTAGGATTATTTCATGCTTTGATTTTGACTGTACGTTTCTTGTTTTATTGTCAAGTGTTTATTTTATTAAAATTATTTGTCTTGGAGTGCCATGATCTTTAGGTGCAACATACAAAAGAGTAAGATGACATGGACAATACTAATACTAGTAGATTCCACAAATTCGACCTTAGCTAGTTAATTAATTATGACAAATTAAGCATGGTGAGAAGGGTGGTGGTGGTGGGTATTTAATAAATTGTGATTGAACTTTTCCAAAAGAAATTAAGGATTTTTCTTTTGGATGGTAAATTACTCAGCCTTTTAAATGATTCATTGGCGTAGGTGAATTCGATGGAAAGGAAAAATCAACAAGTCTCTTAACAGAAAAGTTATATCAAAGTATCATATACTACACTACTTGGCCAGCGTTTACTTCGATTATAAGAAATGCATGTAATTAACGTGCAAATCAATTATTTGAAACCAACTAAAGTGTAAATAATTTTCCTCCAAAACTACTCGAGTTCGCATTGAAAATAAATAAACCAATGCATATTAAGGAGGAAATCAAACCAATGCATATTAATATGTTACTATGAACTTAGTTTTTTTGACTGCTATATTTAGGGGTGTGTTTTACTATCTCTTACTCAATTGCTTTATTTAACACATTTTTAGTAGGATTTTCAGCCCAAATTAGTAAATAGGAGTTTGGCGGTTTGACTCTCTAAAAACTTACAGTTGAGATTTCTAATTTCAGAAATCAATAATTGTGGTCTTAATTAACTCTATAATTAAACCTTTTAATCCCAATATTTTTTTTCTAAATTCTCCGAATTAAGACAATCAAAATTTAAACTCACACGCCTTCCCACGATAGAGAATTAGGGAGTCCCATAATAGCATAGCCTCAAAATCAGAAAATCTCATCCATTGCATTTGCACATTCAACAAACCACCCATCATTATGTTCCCTTAATAAATCTCACACTTAAAAACCCTCCACCCCATACATAACCCAAAAGGAAGTTTCCTCCACACAAACATATCCTTAAACAAGGATCTAAAGCCAATCAGATTAGCATATCGCATCTTTTACTACCCATCCACTAGCATGGCATTTCTTCAATGAACACCTTTTGTTCTTTCTAAGAAAAAGGGAGGAAACACTAAGAAAAAAAAAAAAAAACAAATGCATAATCCTAGTTCATTAAATTAACCTCTTAATCTCAATCTCTACCATCTTCTTCTTCATCCACATTTCCTCAAAATGTTCCAACCCCGTTCTCTCTATGATAACATTCTTTGAATTTTGAAACCTTTTTCTCTGTAAAACTAAAAACCCAAAAGAGAGACCCATACCTTCAAGAAACAAGAAGATTCCCATTTCCCACATACTAATACTTCTTTTTCTGTTTTTTTTTTTTAAAGAAAAAAACAACTCACCAAATCACCCTTTTTATTTCTTCCCTGTTCTCACCATCACTTTCCCCATTTCAGAAACAAACAGAACCAAACCACCGCCATTATAAGACTCACTGCAAACCCTAGAAACCCAACAGTTTGGGGGTACCTCAAACCCAATCCCAGAAACCATAATCGACCTTGCAATTCGACGAAACCGAGGAAGAGAAATCGTGGGCACCCTTCAAAATCCGAGATTTCCCCGGTAAAATGTCTCAATTGAAGCAAATGTCGCACATGGACAGTGCTCCTTCGACCCCAGGGAAGTTCAAGATGGAGAAAGCGTCATACTTCAACCGTGTGCGGTGGCATACCTCACTGGCGAAGCTCGCCGTGTGGTCCTTTGTGTTCTTGGGCGCGATCTTGATCTTTTTTCTCCGGTCGCCGGCGTCTACGCCGGTGCCGGCAGACCTCTCCCGGCGTTCTCTAAGGAATTACAACTGGGGCGGACCCGTCTGGGAAAAACGGATCCAGACCTCTGCCCGGGTCCGGTCCCGAAACGGATTTGCCGTTCTAGTCACCGGGGCCGCTGGTTTTGTCGGCACCCATGTCTCCGCGGCGCTTAAGCGTCGCGGAGATGGGGTGCTGGGAATTGACAATTTCAATGACTATTATGACCCTTCACTAAAGCGTGCACGTCAAGCGCTTTTGGAACGCACTGGCGTGTACATAGTGGAAGGTGATATCAATGATGAAGCACTCTTGAGGAAGCTTTTTGAGGTTGTGCCTTTCACTCATGTGATGCACTTGGCTGCTCAGGCTGGTGTGAGGTATGCCATGGAGAATCCTGGCTCTTATGTGCATAGCAACATTGCTGGTTTTGTGAATTTACTTGAGGTTTGTAAGAGTGTGAATCCTCAACCTGCTATTGTGTGGGCCTCTAGTAGCTCAGTTTATGGACTCAACACTAAGGTTCCATTCTCTGAGAGGGATAGGACTGATCAGCCTGCTAGTTTGTATGCTGCCACTAAGAAGGCTGGTGAGGAGATTGCTCACACTTATAACCATATCTATGGTCTTTCATTGACTGGCTTGAGGTTCTTCACTGTTTATGGCCCTTGGGGTAGGCCTGATATGGCTTACTTCTTCTTCACTAGGGATATTATGAAAGGGAAGGCCATCTCTATATTTGAGGCTGCTAATCATGGAACCGTTGCGAGGGATTTTACCTACATTGATGATATTGTGAGGGGTTGTTTGGGGGCTTTGGATACTGCAGAGAAGAGCACAGGGAGTGGGGGGAAGAAGAGGGGGCCAGCGCAGTTGAGGGTGTTCAATTTGGGGAACACTTCGCCGGTGCCTGTTAGTGAACTTGTGAACATTTTGGAGAGGCTGCTGAAGGTTAAGGCGAAGAGGAGCATAATGAAATTGCCGCGGAATGGGGATGTGCAGTTTACTCATGCCAACATTAGCTATGCGCAGAGGGAGCTTGGGTATCAGCCAGCCACAGATCTGCAGAGTGGTTTGAAGAAATTCGTGCGGTGGTACCTGAATTACTATTCTGGAGGGAAGAAAGCTGTTGAGTGATTCATTCTTTTAGCCATGTGATAATGTCTTTGAATTCTTGTTCATTATGATTCTTGTGATTGTTCCTTAGCGTTTATCTGTTCGTTGTACGATCACCGTGTTTCATGTGTCAAGGATGATGCCATATCAGGAGGAAGTAGAAGAAACCTTGTTTCCTGCACCGAGGAAGTTTTGTTGTTGGTGGAGATTAATGCCTAGGCACCGATTTGCTGTGTCCAAGAAAACCAGATACATCATATTCACTTTTATTCTTTTTTCCTGAATGTAATTGTTATAGTTTTAGAAATGTAGCATTCATGACTGATAGAGCATATGCTGATTGGTTGCAGTGTATAATAATTGTTAAGAAAATTTAGTAAAATCACAAGATAGTTTGATTTCCGGTTTTTGGACTAAATGAGTCAATAAGACATGTATTTTATTTGCTTATGTAATTTTTCAGCTATAAATGGACTCCTGTATTAATAATTCTTGCACAGCTCTACTACTTTGTCTTGCAATTGCCAACATTTTGGAGGTAGCTCTGTGGCACCAAGCACCCTTTCTCCTGGAAAAGCCAGCCTGCTTGTATGTGTTTATCAGTGGATTATTTGAAAGTTCTTGAATGTTGTTGTGGAAACTTGATTTTGTGGTCAGATTAATGGTTCATAAATTGCAAGATTTGTAAGAAGCACTGACAACCTGCTTTTAATGATTTGTTACCATTTGAAGGCATTAGCTTTTGAAATTAACTTGAATTTTATAGCAATTTGATCTGTTGTTATTAGTTGTTCTTGATGCATTTTCATAGCCTTTTTTTTTTGTTTTGCTTGTGTCACCATGTTTTTGTCCACTAACAACAGTTCTATGTAATATGAGTGATGTCTTTCTCTCAAGGACATTCTTCTAATATGTGTGCCATTCCTTTTCGTTTCCATTTATGCCTAATCTTTCTAAATGTAACTTTTCATTTTTGAATACCATTTTTCTTTTCGTTTCCTTTATGTATAGGTTTGAAGTTTCCCCCTTTTGTGTACAGAGTTTAATCTGAGAGAGATTGTTTTGGTATGAGATGTTGATTCCAATTACTCACTGTTTGACTGGATTTCTTATAATCACCTTTTGGTAAAAGCAATGAGGTTCCTACTTTCTACATATACTATTAAGCATGTCATTGTCGTAGTCCTAAATAGGTGAGCAATTTTGAATATTTAATAGGCATCAAGATTTTGTCTAGTTGGAACCTCCATGTTATCAAATGTTGTACTACCCATCTGCCGTATTGTTTGGAAATATTTATCACTAAGTCTCTCTTCACTAAGTAAAATTTCTATCACATTAGCTATTTAAAAATATTTATCACTAGAATGCTGTTAATCCTTACAATCAGTTGAAGACAAAATAAAATTGCAACTATGAAATCTCAAGTTGTTCTTGGTTGTTTTTGGGTACTCAAAGGAACTTCTATTTTTTTATTTTATAATTTTTTTATTTGAATTCACTGACAGAATTAAACTGCCTGAAATGTGCAACCAAAAAGGTAAAATGCGTGCCCCTAAACTCTTAATTTCCTGTAAATCACATATGATTGGAATGTTCATGAATTTTGGTTATAATGTCTAAAATGCATGCACAATGAAAATCGTAATAATGCTGAGAGTAGTTATTTCTCAATTGCTTCTTAGGATGTGTTAGGCATAGCGGCTTAGAAAATTAGACAGAAATAATTAGCAAACCACAAGGTTTCGATGGTTTTAATGTAATTTCCAATTATGTGTGTGAAGTTTGTGGTTGTGAACTGTAATGGATACTAAAAGTAAAATGAATACTAGATAAAAGGTTCAAAGCTGAATATTTTTAAGGTTTATGCTGGTTTCTGGTGTCTAAACAAGAATTTGAAATGTTTAAAAATATGATCTAATGCAGACCAGTAAATTCATACTAAGGTCCGTAGGACTAAAACAAGAAACTATTAAGAATTATTCAAAAGCAACAAAAGAACCCAGTGATCAGAGTAATATAAACTTCTTGTATTTCATTAGGCAAGCATTTTTTTATTGTGTTCTGCATAATGCTCAAGTTGGATTGTATTCTTAAGTGCTATTTTTATGAATTTGTTTAAGATTTTTATTTTTATTATAGTGACATTTTTTATATTTTACATAAATTACAGTTAACATCATTTTTTTTCATTTTTCTACATCAATTCCTCTTAATATTTAAAATTATACTTGTATTTTCTTAATGTTTAAAAAATATTACATTGATACTTTCTTAAATATTATATTAATATTTCTTACACAGAAGGTTAATGTAATGATTACAAAAATAAGGAGTGTTTGTGTAATTTAAATTTTTTTAGAAAATATTATGTAATTTGTTCTTTAATATATAATATTTGAAGTGCAAGTTGTGCAATTGACATAAAAGCATGAATATTCTTTCTCATCAAACCATGTTAACATGAAATTTTTTGTTATCGAATCATATCATTCATCCATTTTACAATCATCCTTACCATTTATTATAATTTGGTTTCAACACCTTTTAATTCAATGTAATTGTTCATAAATAAATAAAATATTAAAATTAAATTCTAAAATACATTTCATTTAAGAAGAAATAATAAAGAAGATGTGAGTAATTTTTTAATTAACTAGGCATGACAATTAAATCCAAAATCAAGGATACTTGTTTGGCCTCGGCTTGATTTCAACAGCAAAATCCTTTT
>JAMLFT010012357.1:0-10468 GCA_026544285.1 Pachyrhizus erosus | reverse complement strand
AAATAATTTAATATTAATTATTTTTAATATAAATATTTTTTAAAAGTATTTTTTTAGTATAATAGTATGCTTTAAATTTATCATTTTTAATTTATAAAAATATAAAATTCATTGATATTTACTTAACAAATATTCATGCAAATACGATATGAACATAAGATGTATTTTTATCTAACGGAATGATAATGAAAAATTACTATTTAGACTAACCTCATTTTATTGTCGTTCCTAATAATAATTTAGTCTACACAATATCAAATCATATATTATAAAAATTATTAATATTTTATATAATATTTACATTTAAAAATTATCATATGAACTATTGATTTACATATACATATATATTAAAAATACAAATATCACTACAATATTAATATTAATATGAAAATAAACATCATCATCTTTAAAAATAAAAAATAAAAACATCATCGTACTTAATTTCCTTAATATTGTTAAAACTTATAATCCTTTTTTATAATAGGTATTGAAATAAATATATAGAAATTAACATAATAATAATTAAAAATCATATCTACCTTAAAAAATGATAATTTTCGGTGCATTTAACGAGTTCACGTACTATTAACTTTACAAAGAAATCACCCAACTGAATACCAATTTTTCTAACGGTTGGGAAGATTTTTTTTTTTTTTTCCATTTAATGTTGTTAATATAGGTGTTAAATTAGTCAAATCTATGATGTTGACTCTAAAAGCTTTCAAATTGAAAGAGATTTTTGTGAAACTCCATTTTAAAACCAATTCATATTAAGTGAAATTTTCTATTTGGTTGTACACAAACTCCTCCACCATTGAGTCATGTGATTAATTTGCTTAATTTTCTAACCTAAAAAAATGGATTAGAAGTAAATAATTCAAATCTATACAAAATTAATTCAGCCATCTCAATATTGAGGACAAAAAATTAAAACTTTTTGGTAGGATATATTACTATTCATCTTCAACCTACTCACGACATCGTTTTCATAATAATTGAATAAAAATTTAAACACGTGTTATTTTATAAATATGTTTAATTCTAAAATTTTTTACGTTTTTACGTTATTTTAATCTATACTTTTTGTATATTTTATTTAATTATATGTTATCAATTATTAAAGAATACTTGGTTTTATCACATAGGTTGATGTTACGTAACAATACCACGTTCATTTTTTTTTCTCTAAATTGTAGACAATTTATTTTTATTTTTATTCTTTTAAAATAAAATACTGCATTTAATTATAGTAACTAGGATTTGTATAATCAATTATCAATAATATATTATAAATGGATGTTTTATTACGAAAACAAATGTCACACGATGATATCGCATTATTTTCCCCCTCCAAAATATTGTTAGATTTTTTATTTTGTTTTTAATTCAAACAAATTTATAATTATAAAAATTAAGGTTATTACAATAAATGTGTCTTTTGGTTAAATCAATCAACTAAGTATTAAATATATTTTTATTTTATATAATATGATAATCCATTTATTAAATCTTATGGATTATGAATTATTTTTTATAATTAAAAACGATTGTGACTTGAATATTCAATTTTGTTTTAAAAATGTCTTACGAGTAATATAAATAAAAAATTTTGTGATACTTTCTTTCTCTATATAGTATCTTTTAATTTTGATTCTTTTAAAGATATAATGTCTAAAATTATTACAAGGTCTAGAAATTACAATTTTTAATATTTTTTTCAATTTTTAGTTTTACATGCTCTGCTTTATTTTTATATATCTATATATATTTTATTATCATTTAATTTGTTTATTTTTATTAAGTAATTTTAATTTTTTATTTTTTTATCATCATTTTCTAAAATAATATTTTAACTTTTCTATTCTCCTAACATAAATATATAAAGATTCTTTATAAATGAATATAAATATATTTCTTTATTTGTTTGAAATAAACTTATTTAATCAATTTATTATTGAAAAAAGATTTTGTCATATAAGCATATGTCACGTGGTAATATCATATCAATTCCTTTAGGATCAGTTCTGACATTCTATAGATCCATAACAAAATGATAAATAAGGTCTCTTTATATATAAATATTTTAAAATATAAAAAAATATTGTATAAAATAACCATATAATATCATTAAAAATTATATATGTTATTATACTGAACGAATAACATAATTTTAATAAATATAAATAAAATATATCATATTTTTTTATTTTATTTAATTTTATAATATTATTTATCATTAACAAGATATTATTATCTCGAATTAAATCTTACATATATTTTTTTATCTTTTTATTAATATACTAACTATCAATTTTAACTAATAACTTAGTTTGTACATTACACAAAAAAATATTTTTATATAATTTATAGTAAATAAATATTTTTAAATATATAAATTATAATTTAAATTTATAATAAATAATTTAATTTATGATATAAAGTTATGTTTAAGTTAAAATTAATAAATAATTAAAAAAATTATATATATGCATGCGTGTGTGTAACAAAATTTTTAAATTTATGTATTATTATATGTTCAATATATGTTGGTATGTCAAGTGAAAAAAAAATTAAAATAAATTTATGAATCCAATACATTAAAAAAGAAAAAACTTAAAAAATATATTTAATAATCATATGTTACATTTTAATTTAAATATATATAAAAAAGAATTATGACAAGAGATAATAATTTTAAAATATTTATAAAAATAACATATAATAATATAAAAAATTTATCATAGAACTATATACTTTTTTAAAATTTTGGGGACCTTTTAATTGTAAGCCCCATTGCATTCCTGGCTTATGCCCAAAGCGAGCCTTTTCTCGTTAAAATATCACTAATCATTTTTATTTTATTTTTTAATTCATAAAATATATAATTATAATAACTAAATTAATTATAATGTGTATATATTAAATAGTCAATAAAATTAATATTATTAAAAAAAATTATATTTTAATTATTAATTTATTAAAATAAATAATTATATTAATGATCATAATTAATGATATTATTTATTAAAGAGATTATTTAATTATAAAATATTTAATTATAATAATTAATCAAGATTTAGATATTCTAACTTATAATGTAATTATTTTTTATACTTTAAATTAACTAATAGTACTAATGAGTAATTTGATTCATATTTATAACAAGATTAAATTTTAATTAGAAAATCTCATGAGATTTATTTTAGGTAAATATAATTTAAAATTTTTCTTATAAAAATACAAATAACAAATAATGAGAATAATTCACGTGAATATCTATTAAGTGGATTTCATATTTATGAAATAATTAATTACAGTAATAAATCATAATTTAAAATATTTTTACTAATAATAAAATTATATAATCAGATTCAAGTTAATTAAGAATACTAATATATGTATTGAATAATAATTTATTAAATTTATTTTAGATAAATATAAATAAGACATTTTTTGTCACAAAAAATATAAATAATATATATTGTAACACCCTCTTCACTACATCAATTAAATCTTAAAAATAAAATTTTGTAGATTTATTTTATAAATTATGAAAACTTAATATTCAAATCAAGTGCATAATTAATCAGAATTATATACCAAATAAAATCTACATACTAAAAATTTCATATAAGTAAATAACATTTATGCTTTTAAAAAATAAAGAAGTATTCAAAATCTTCACTTCTTGTAACTTTGGTATGGAAAAGTCATGACTCTTCCTAAGTTCAAATACCTCGATCAGTAAAATTTTGTTCATGTCATCCCATTATAAACTGCCTCTGATACTGAGAAACCTACATGCTCGCTCCTGTTGTCAGCATCTGAAAAGAGGGGGTTTTTGTAGGAGTGAACTACCATTTGCAACAACCACACACATAAGGTAAACTAGTAGAATAATTATCATGCACTCTTCCTCACCATATCGTGCCTACCTAGTACTTCACTAATCGAATTTAGGATCCCTCTCTGCCTCCAAAATCACATCCTCTAGGAAGACTTACACAACACACGTCATTTATCCATATATGTAATTCGAGTGATGATCGGAAGTACATATCCTGTATGGTACTCGGATCAGGATACTCTCAACCGCATTATGGTAATACTCCACTCTATCGAGAACACCAAGCCAGTTTAGTGATCATCTCTAACCTCAGAGCATGTCACAAACTTGGCACCTCATTTATCCCTAAGGACTCATCGAGAGTCTGTGGACATTCCTCAGGTACCTGTTGTAGTCAATCCATGCAATTCCTCCATTCTTAAATTCTCACTTGTAATACGTTGTATTTAAAGGTCAAAACCTTCATTTCTTTGGCAACTGAGTCTTTATAAATTTAGGTACTGCTACAAACGCACGTCTTTAGATGTGAACTTGCGTTTGTAATTTCAACACTCTAAGTCTTCTAATCATCCTCTACACAACTTTTTGTATTTATTAATGATAATTACTTTGACAAGAGGTGCATTATGTGGAAGACTAGATTTTCATAGCGACTCGTTACCGTTCTTATCCTTCTACTCTTATTTATTTCTAAGAATCATAACTTCCTAGGAATAACCTATCTTATCTTTCTAATAAAATATCTATCAATGGGCAATTCCTCTATTCTAATAATAGAGTTAAAAATATTGAAAAATTTAGAAATTCTCAATCCATTGTATAACATTAATAATCAATATACTCAAAGAGAATGATAACTAACAAAAGATATGAGTATCAAACTAATAATTAATTTCTTGAAATTTTCTTATTACACTAATAAGAACTTTTATCACTATTTCTTAAATTTCTCTATTTATTAAATTTATTTAGTTATTCACTAATTAATTAATATATATCATATTATTAGTCTTATAAAATTTTAATTTAATTATTATTATCACTTCATTCCTAACTTCACCTTCTAAATTTATTAAACTGGTCATAACTTATTTTTATGCTTCAATTATTATTATTTTCCTTAATTCGTTATATATTTATTTATTTAAATCTTTTATTTTATTTTCTCTTATTATATAATAATTAATTAGTAATATGTCATTTTTAATTTACTACAAATATTTCTTTAAGGAAATCTCAATATTTTATAATTACAGTTTTAAACTTAGTCAAATAAAATAATAATTATTTTGGATTAAGCAAAATATAGATACATATATATATTATATATTTTTATTTTTATTTTTTTAAACATGTAAATTTTCGCGTTAGCTTATCCTTTCCGTCACTGCCTCTACCATCGCACATATCCTCTCCACCACTACGTAACATCTTGTTTTAAATTGTATAAATATACATATTATTTATTAGGAATTATAAATATCAATAATTTATTTAGATGGAAATCTAGACTTATGAAATAATATTAGAAGGAGAAAAAGAATTTTTTTTCAAATAAAGATCTTGGATTTATTTTTATAAGAATTAGAATTATAATAGTATGTTAAGTTTAAAGAAAAATAAATAAAAGATAAATAAAAATAAAATATACTTTTCATGATATTTAAAGTAAAGAGATTGAGAAAAATAGATTTAATAAATTTGTTATTTGGAATAGAGAAAACTAAATTTTTAATTAAAATGAAAATAAAACTAAATAAATAAATTTATAAAACTTATTAAGCTACTCTAAACAGGAAAAATATAGAAACAGGTAGAAAGAATTATAAAAATATTTATAGGAATTTTTAGAAAATTTTAGACGCAAATATAATAAAATATGAAATAAAAATGTTGGGTAAGGATAAAACCCAGGAACACGGAGAGGAGGAGAGAAATGCGCATCATTTTCCAACTGAGTTATCCACTAAGGATAACATAGAAACATTTGTTTAATACATAAAGGGAACTAAAGGACTAAAGGAATAAAAAGAAATAAAAGCAAAAGTAATAAAAAGGGGTTGGTTGGGATTCGAACTCACCCCTTTTAGACATGAGTGGAGAATAGATGAAGTATAAGTTGCCATTGAGACCGCTAGGCCCATCGCTAGTATTTTAGGATTTATTAAATCCTATATCCCTTCCTTTTGCACCTTCGTCCCTAACCGCCATGAAAACTTCTTCCCAAAACTCGAAGCTTCTTGCAAGTTGCCGCCCAGCCTAGCCTCCCTAGCTCCATGACTCAGCGAGGCAACAACTAGCCTTAGGGAATAAAATAAGCTAGAGATGGTGATGGAAAATGCTATAAAAAGCCATGGAAGACGAAGCTCTAAAACTCAAAAACATAGAGAACTTCCCCTCTTCGATACTCACTGCCCACTCATCCAAAACACTTCGTTTCAATCCTTGTAGCTTCGAAATATCCTAAGCTTCATTTTGGTGGAAGAAATTTGAAGAAAACAACAAGGAATCACAAATTTGAAAGCATGCTGGAGCTTCACCAAAATCTGCAAAATCTGGCCAGAAATTTCTAAATTCAGTTAGGAGGAATTACTTTTTCTTCAATTTTGATTGTTAGAACCATTCTAAGATGTTTGAATTTGGATTTTTGAAAGTTTAACATCTTAAAATCAACAAATACTCTTAAAATGATTTCAAAATGAGAACTTCAAATTTTGAAATTCGAAGATCTCCATTCTTACTATTCATTCCATTTTAGGAAAAATTATAGGAAGGATACATTTCATTTATGATATTCAAAGAATTCTGGTGAGAAAAATTTTCAAAAAGGTTAATAAAAGTTTAAAATTGAGTATGAAGAGAACTTTCATTTTTCTGTTCTAATTTTTGAATTCAAATACCTCAAATTCATTGGAAATACTTTGAAAATTGAACAATTCTAATTGTAATTGGTTCGAAATTAATAAAATAAACTAAATATACAAAGAGAAGGAAGGATTGATATGTTTGAATCCCATTTGAGCCAAAACAGAACCTATGTTCCTAAGGTTGAAGATGATCATGGATAAAAGACCATTTTGCCCCTAGGGGCAAAAAATGACCAAAATGACCTAGGCCAAATCTTTGAATTTTTCTATTTGGGTTAGGAAGGAATTAAAAAGGAACTTCTATCCTATGTTCTAGCTAGTCTTGTTGTATAATTATGTGTGTATAACTTTAGAAATTTGAAAATTTTACAAAATGACTAAAATACCCTAATCTTAAAATTTTCATTTTTATTGTGTTGTTCACCTAATATAGCAGTAGATGAACCAAGAACTCTGTATGTATAATTTGATCAAACTTATACTCATTCTAAAAATCAGAATATGAAGAAAATTCACATAAAATTAAAACTTATGAAAAATGATCAAAATACCTTTCCTTTGAAATTTTATAGTATTACTGTTTAAATTCAAGGAAAATTAGTCAGAATATCTTACTTTGATATTAGTAAGTTCACAATATCTATAAAGTTAAAAAAAAGATAAACTTTATCAAAAATGAAATTTTCTTTAAAAATGACCAAAATGTCCATAGTCATTATTTTTAGGAAAAATTATAAATTTGGATAGTCTTTCTAAAAAATAAAAGAAGTAATACTTCTAAATATCTATTTTAAGATTAGAAAGAAAATTTTTATGAAATTTAAAATAACTAAAATACCCTTTTATGAGTAAATTATTAAAATACCCTTCTTGTAAAAATTTACCCAAAATTACTTCGAATTTAAATTTTAATAGTTCATTCCATTTTTAAGGATTCATTATTACTCAAAAGTTTATAATAAAACTCATAAGTAAAATGACTAAAATGTCCTTTTTTTCAGACTTAGGGAAATATGAAATTCTTAAACTAAACATTGAATATTCTTTTGATTTCCCCCATGATATGTGTCTATCTTTATTGAAATAATTAGTCTTATTTCTGCCATGAAATATCTTAGTAGAAAGAAATTTCCATTTGTAATCCTAAGATAGTAGACGATGATAAATGAAAAGTTTGATAAGTCTCCTTGACTTAAAGATCCCTCCTGTAGCATGAACTTGGCTAGAAAGAGCAAGTAGTGGTGGATGAATTGGCCAAATGATATTGAATGAATGCTATAAAACAGGAATTTTCCATCTGTGGATATTATTGGGATCTCGTACCATGGGGCTTGATCAAAGGAAGCATAAATGTAGTAATTAAAAACATAATATGTGTGAGATAAAAAAATTAAAGAAATGCAATGGGTTGACTATAAAAAGGTACTTGAAGAATGTATGTAGGTTGTGGAAGTCCTTGGGGGTGTATAGACACCAAGTTTGTGGACTGCCTAAAAGAATGGGTCATAAGAGCCGGCTTGGTAACCCTAACAAAGCAGAACATTACCAAGGTCGATAAAGAGTATTTGAGTATTGTACAAGCTCAAGATATGTACTCTCGATCGTCACCCAAGAAGTTGAAAATTATGGATATAATAATACGTTTCACATAAGTCCTCAAGAGTCAATAGTAAGAGGCAACTAGGGATCCCAATGCAATAGTAATAAATTTATAGGACACAATACGGTGAGTTGAGAGAAAACGTTTTACAGGTATGCCAATTAAATGTGTTTGATGGAAAATATGTGACTCACTCCTACAAATCCTATATTTTTAGGGAAAGATGATTGATGATTTTCGTCTTTTATTTCACTTGTCCATAACCTCTCTTTGTGGAAGATGGACTAGAAATCACTTATACCTATTAGACACTTATCCATGATATGTTCGATTTACTTTCTTCCCTATAGAACCCTTTACAACCTTAACACCTGGTCAGATAAAATCTCCCAATAATGTTGACCCAGGTTGTACCACCCAGAATTCCTTCACAACCTAGAAGAAGGCAACCAAATAACTCTAGTGAACCTACTACATCTACTCGTACTAATACCAAATCAACTAAATCGCTTCCAAAAGCAGAATCTTCTCAAGAAGAAGATCCGTCTGAAAACTCTGAAGGCGAATCTTAGACTTGTCATTTGTTTTGTATAAGTAGTATAGCTTTTGATGTACAATTATGTAAATTAATGAATGAGAAATACTCTTTAATGGTTTGTCTAAGTTTTATTAAAAGTAAATCTGATAGAAATTTAGGACGTTACACATTATGTCGGTGGTTCCGCCTGCAGATCCCATAGTACCGTTGTCGGATAAAAGGCATCTCCTATTCGTATAACATAGATTGCCTCAAACCCCCCAAAGGTCTTGATCTGCTCATCGATTTCTAAATCTGACACAACTTGCGTCATCTGAATATGGTGGTAGAGTCTCTTGATTGCTTTCAACTATATGACGATTACCACATCTGAATGTTTAACGGAGAATTCCATTAATCAGTGCTTTTAGTCATCGTTGTAGAGTTTATGGAGAACGTAATTGAAAGGGGTCTTGACTCGTTAGGTTCCGATTCGAGTCGATCATAACCAGTTTTAATCCACGAGGTCTAATAAGATTAACAAGCAATATTTTTAATTTACACGCTCAAATAAACAAGAATATATGAACAAAAAAAATTAATTCTATAATTTGGCCAAAAAGAAATATTTTAAAAAAATTGATTCCTTGAGAATTTATGGAAAAAACAAGAATGTACACCTAGATAAGAAATTATCTAATTGCAAGGCGTAATGCACTAATATCATATTATGAGCAAGTGTAAGGAATTAAATCAATAAAAAAAATTATCACACCTGAAAAAAAGAATTATGAAAAAGAATGAAACTTCTCCTACCTTGCAGATATTTCTCAAATAAGTTCAGAGAGATTGAATTGGAGGTGGTACTCTTTACTTTTTCCTTTCTAAGAGTTGCAAAAAGAACGTACAATAGAAATGGTAAAGTATAATTTATAGTTATAGAAAATGATGGTTAAGCCAAGAGTCAAAAGTTATCCGAAAGACAAACAAAAAGGTTTGACAACCCTCTGAAAAGGTTTGACAACCTTCAAAAAAGATTTGACAACCTTTTGAAAAGATTTGACAACCTTTTGAAAAAATTTGACAACCTTTTGAAAATGTTTGTGATTTTTTATCTCTTATTATTATTAATAACATTATTATTTATTTTTAAACAAAATGTTACATATATTATACTAATTAAAGCAATTATAAATATTTAAGTATGATAGTAAACTATAATTTACACATTCTAACTGATAATACAATTACATATTCTAATTTAGGTTAACCGATAACACAACTATATGTTTTGATTTAAATTTATAACAAATTTTAATTTAAATTAAGAAATCTCATGAGATTTAGACAGGTATATTTTAGAAAATTTTCTTACAAAAATATAAATAAATTATTATTTTTAATTTATGAAAAATACATAATTATATTAATTAAGTAATAAATTTATTTTTCTTAATTTGAACATTGAAATTGATAACAAAAAATATTTTGATTCATCTTATTGTAATTTATGTGATTATTTAATTATAAAATATTTAATTATGGTAAGTAATCATGATTTAAAATATTAATTGATAATATAATTATTTATTATTATTTAAATTAATTAATAACACTAAAATACATTTTCATTCAAA
>JAMLFT010012356.1:0-10469 GCA_026544285.1 Pachyrhizus erosus | reverse complement strand
TATGTATGTATGTATGTATATATGTATGTATGTATATATATGTATGTATATATATGTTATGCATGACTTGTTTTATGGTTGAGCTGATGTTGAAGCATAATAGAGTAGAGCAAAAGCATTTGTCCTTTGGACTTTGGCCACCAGTTGTAAGGTTATAGTGAGGGTTAAGGGTGCAAGGGTGAAGCCCCTTACGATACAATACAAAATATTATGTAACACAAGATATTGTATAATATAAGGTGATATTATAAATATGTATTGTCTTGTTATTATAAACAGTGATGTAACCATATTTGTCAAATGAATAAAATAAAAATAGTTGTTATGCTAATGAGAACATAGACACATTTGCCAAACCTCGTTAAATCTTATGTTTGAGTGTGTGTGTGTGCATGATTACTATGATTTTTAGAATTCCAAATGTTTTTGCTAACAACTGGTTGTAGATGGCACTTAACCCTGGTGCGAAATTTGAACAAGGAATGTTCAACAAAATTAGAAATTTTAGATTATGGCAGAGGAGGGTTAAGGATCTGTTGCCATAAAAAGGATTTTTGAAGATCCTGCGTGCAACAAAGCCTGTTGGTGTGGAAGATGCAAATAGGAGAAATTAAAGGAAAAGGTTGTGACAACCATACATTTGTGTTTGATAAATAAGGTCATGTGTCACGTGATGAACTTGACGTCTTCAAGAGAGGTAGGGAAAAAATTGAAGAGTTAGTATATGTCAAAGTCTTTAATAAACAAAATGTTCACAAAACAGTTGTATGGATTGAAGATGTAGGAGGGTTTTGATTTGCAACAACATATCAATGTATTTCATTAGATTACTAGTAATTTAAAAAGGCTTAATGTGAAGATTGATGAGGATAAGACACTTATTTGTTGTGCTCTTTGCCTAATTCTTACAAGTATCTGGTGATCACCTTTACGTATGAGAAAGACACCATTAGTTAAAAATAGATCATGGTTGCACTTATGTTTCACTATTAGCAAAAACAAAATGTAGGGGAGTGTTCTCAAGGTGAAAGTCTATATGTGAATGGGAATAAAAAAATGTGGGAGGTCGCAAGGCAAAAAAGGTTTTAGGTTAAGGAAAAAGTCCAAAACTATAATAACAAATCAGTATAGTGCTTTAATTACAAACAACAAAGGTATTACGAGAAAAAAAAGTCCAAAGTTAAAGCAGTATAGTAAAAAGTTATATTGTTATACAAATTAGGTAGAGACTAACAATTTAGACTATAATAGTGAGGGATATGTTATCTCCGTTTCATGTAGTTAGTTGTCATATGCATTGATTCTTGGTTTTAAATGTTCTTATCATATGACACCCAACAATGAGTTGTTCACCACATACAAGATATACAATTTTGACAATGTTTATTTGGATGATGATAAAGCTTGTGCTATTGTTGGAATGAGACAAATGTAGATTGATATGGACAATGGTGGTGTTATAATGTCGTGTGGCGTTCGACATATCCTTAAGTTTAGGAAGAATTTGATCTCACTTAGTACTTTGCAGGTCAATGACTTTAATTATATAATTGGTGCCTAAAGGAGATTGTCATACCATTAGAGTGTGTAAAAATGTGTTGATTGTGATGAAGGGACAATGAACTATAAACAATATTTACAAACTTTTTGGGAGCACAATTGTAGGTCGAACTGCATTTGTTGAGTTTGACAATGATGCTACTATATTATGTCATATGCATTTAGGTCATCTTAGTGAGTGTGGGATGGTAGAGCTACTAGTGATCCATCTTTGAAGAGTTCCCATTATTTTGTCACCTTTATTGATAATTTTACTCACAAGGTTTGGGTGTATTTCACAAAACAATAATCTAAAGTCTTTCAAAAGTTCAAGTTGTAAAAGGTTAAGGTATATAACCAAACAAGCAAAAAAATCAAGTAGTTTAGGTTTGATAATCGCAAGGAGAACATAGACTCATAATTCCAAAAGTTTTATGGAGAACATGACATTCATAAAACACTTCTCATTGTGAAAATGTTGCAAAAAAATGGTGTTGCAAGAAGGATCAATGAGTCTCTTATTAAAAAGGTCTTATGTCTAAGGTTGAATGATGGCCTTTCCAAAAAATTGTTAGCAAAGGCAGAGAACATGGTGTGTTATTTTCTTAAAATTGATCATCACACGCTTCATTAGATGAGAAAGTTCGAAAGGAAGTCTGGACAAGTAACCTAGTTGATTTCAATAATTTGAGAATATTTAGGTGCCTTGGTTTTTCATTTATTTAGTGATGAAATATTAGAATTTGAAAAAAAGTAAAAAAAAAAAAATGTGTTTTTGCAGGCTATTCCAAAAGCGTGAAAAAGTTAAAGTTTTGGGATTCAACTTCAAAGAAGATAGTGATTAGTATGACACAATGTTTGATGAACAATCTATAATGCCACAAATTCTTAAGACACATGTGCTAATACTAAATGGAATTTCAATTCATGGAGTTTTCAGTAGACTTTAAGCAATTGTCGATGAATTCAAAATGGCATAATCATGCAATCCAATACATGAGACTATGCTTACACCTAAGCCTAAATCACTCAAGCAATAAGGACCTTAAGAGTATTGTTTTGTTAAAGATAGAAAACACTGTTATATCAAACCTTTTATCCATTATGACTTTGAATACTTGGTTTCTTTTACACTTCTCACTAGTTCTTGAGACTTGTCTACCTTTCAAGAGGCTACGAACAACCAAGAAAAAGATAAATGAATGAGTATTATGGTGAAGGAGATGAAATCTTTGTGTGAGAGTCAGACATTAAAGTTATCTAAGTTTCCTTGGGACAAAATAGCCATATAGTGAAAACGGGTGTACAAGAGGAAACCTTTAATATTAGAAAAAAAAAAAGAGAAGTTCGAGGCTTATCTAGTAATAAAGGGTATTCACAACAAAAAAAGGATTGACTATGGTGAGATTTTCTTCTAAATCGTGAGGCATACTTCTATTAGGGTAGTGTTAGCCTTGATAGCTGGTCAAGATATGCACTTGAAATTAATGGATATGAAGACAACTTTTCTCCATGTTGATATAGAGAAATAGATTTACATGGAGTAGCCACATGGGTTTAATAAATATGGATAAAGTTAGATAGTTTGTAAGTTGAAGAAGCCTCTGTATGGATTGAAGCAATTTTTAAGGCAATGGTACAAGTGGTTTAACTCTTGCATGCTTCAGATTGGTTATAAGTGGTGTGAGTATAACTGTCGTATTTATGTGATAAGCCTTAATGATGATTTTTTATTTTTCTATTGTTTTATATGGACAATATGTTAATTATTGGTAACCATTTGAGCAATGTGAATAAGTTGAAATTCATACTAGGCAATGGAGTTTGACATGAAAGACTTGGCTCTTGTCAAGAAGATTCTTGGGATAGAGAGTCATAAGGATAAGAGGTACAAAAGACCAACTCTTACAATATAGCTATGTTGAAAAGGTGTTGGACAAATTTGGCACAAACAATGTTAAGTTAGTGAATACTCCACTTGCAAACCACTTTAAGCTTCGAGCTTTTTGTATATGTTGTTTGATGTGTGTTATGGTTTGTATTAGACTAGATTTGACACATGTTGTAAGCCAAGTTTGTAAGTTTATGGAAAATCCAAGAAAGTGACATTGGGAAGTAATGAATCCTCAAGTACTTAAAGGGCACAATAGGTCATGGTATTATGTTTGGTAGTCAACATGGTGATCCCTCGGTTATGGGGTATACATGTTACAACTATATTGATGATTTGGATGATAAGAGGTCTATAATATGGTATGTTTTTACTTTATCAGGTAAGCCTATTTGTTGGAAATTTATTGTTCAATCCATTGTGACAATGTCTACAATTGAGGCAAAGTATATGGCAGTAATAGAGGCTGGTACACAAGTTACATGGCTCACAAGACTAGTAGAAAAACTAGGCATTGAGTAAGGTGAAGTTAAATTGCATTATGATAGTAAAAGTGTTATCTACTTGGCTAAGAACCAAGTATATCATGTTAGAAACAAACATATTGATGTGAGGTTCCACAACATTAGGGAGTTGATGACATATTGTGAAATTTTGTTAAGGAATGGTTATACTTCAGATAATGTAGTTAATATGTTAATTAAGGCAATCATAGTTGGCAACTTCAAGCATTGCTTGGACTTGTTGAAAATTGCTTAATGTTAAACATAATTGGACCCCCTAAACCAAGAGACATACGAGGAGTACTTGTTGTTATCTTCCACAAGGTTGAATACTCACCAAAGTGAAAATTGTTGTGCATAACTCATTTTATGGGCGAGTAGATGTTGAAATGTAGTGGAGTAAAGCGATAGCATTAGTCCTTTGGGCTTGTCCCATTAATTTCTAAGTTATAATGAGTGTTAGGGGTGCAAGAGTGAAACCCCTGTGATACAATACAAAAATATTTTATAGCATGAGATATTGTACAATTCAAGAGTAATATTGTAAACTTATGTTATTTTGCTATTATAAATAGTGATGTTACCATATTTGTCAAGTGAATAAAATAGAAACAGTCACTTTACTTTCGAGGACACAAACACACTTGGTGAACCTTGTTAGATCTTTAAAACTGTGATTATTTTTGCTAATAATATCTTTATTGTATAAGAACAAAAACGAAATGAAGAAAACAAAGAACATTGGAAACTAATATAACAACAAAAATGCTAAATTTTGAGAGTGTAAAAAATGGAATACAATCAAATGGACCAAATTTAGAAGAAAAATAAAGAAGTACAAAATTTTTTTACCTCACAAAGATAATTCAATTTCATACTCTTGGTGAATATAAAAATATTACATTGTGTGATGATCGTCATGCTATTACAGAGAACACAAATGAAAGTTCTTTGTATTTTTATAAGGAAAAGAAAAGAAAGACTACACATTCAAAGAAGGAGAATAAACTATATAGACGAGAGAAAAAGTAAGTTATAGAGAAATATAAAGATAGATAATTAATAAGATTTACATTATATAATTAGTGAATTATAGAATGATTCTAATGTCCTTAGTTTAGGTGGAAAAGTCGAAACTACCATCTTACCAAAACTCTTTTACTTTTATATATCTAAAAATATAAATATATTAGTTTATCATAAGTTATTTATTTTTTGAAATTATAATATATATATATGTGTGTGTGTTGTAGTTATTTTTATTACTATATTTACATAGTTTTATGAATTAAAAATAGATAAAAAAATATTTTTCTTGTTCAATTGTATAAGAAATTTTCGTTCAAACTATTAATTTATTTAAATGGAATCCAATAACTTTTAAGAGTTACGATATATGAAATATATATATATAAAGTCATGAAAGTATTGAAGCTTTCAAATAATTTCACATTGTTCTCTTGCAAAAAAAAACTTTAATAACATAGTTTCTTAATACAACAATAATTTCGTTAAAAAGGACTTTTTCTTTCTATAGGAAAGACTTTCAATTTCATAAGAAAATTTTTTCTTTATTTTAAGTAAATCATTTTTTTTACTTTTCATCCCTCTTCTTTCATCACTTCCACAACTTTTCATTGTCTAACTATAACCTACATCTACATTATCATTATCCACTCAAATATTTTGATCATTTAATTTTTATATTTTGACTATTCCATCCTTTTTTCTAATTTTTCTCTTTTTTTATCATATTTTTCCTTCCAACCAAACTTATCAAAGTCATCATTAGTAATTATATCCAAACTAATAGAGATATTGAAGCAACACTAATATGATTTTATTTTTTTTTTGTGATCTTTGTATAACATTGTTTTATCTTCTATTTTTTATATTTTGTATTCATGCATTTAAAATTGTACCTCAAAACTACAAGGGGTAACTTTTTCCCAATTTTGTATTAGAAAAATCCTAATCCAAGTCAGATTAATCTCTATTATATATATATATATATATCCTTTCAATTTCCTCAATGCTATTAACTATTTTTTTTCTTTTTTCTTTTCACTTTCAATAAAAAAGTAATATTTTTTATAAAAAATTAACAACTATTCTTTTGCGACACATAGTCCAGTTTTTTTTTTTTTTTTGTATAATTTTTTTTAATTTATAATATATGCATTTGAAATGTTTATTCCTCGACCCTCGTTATTTACTCTTTCCTTTTGCCTCCTTTCTAATAGCGATAAAAACATATAAAACAATTTGTTATGAAAGTTCAATTGACAATTTTGCTTCACGATTTTTTTTTCATAAATCAAGGAAACAAAATGTTTAGTTTGTTTTCATCAATTGCATTACTTAACATGATTTTTAAGAGTTTTAAGTTAATGTGAAAGATAAAAGTATAATTATAATTATTATATCAAAATTGACAGTTCAGACTGTACATTTAATTATAAATTTTATGTAATTGTTTTCCTTTTAATCGAAGATATATAAAATTTGAATGGTTGGTTTTAATTTGATATTCAGATTTTTACAGAAACAAAAAATTGTCACCTGATGAATTTAAGAATACAAAAAATCAGATGTGCAAATCTCGTAAGAATCACGTAGCTTGCCGGTCAAAAATGAGCAAACAAGGTTTAAATGTACCTTGTCATTGGCAATAAATGTAAAGGATTTGCTAAATGCACCTCTCATAATTGCTAATTACTAATTACACCTTCTTTACATTTTTGGTGAAATATTTTTTTTTTCTAAAAAATACTCTACTCCCTTGTATCAATCAAAAGCGATTGTTGCCATAGTCAATGCTCACAAATAAGAAATAAACGTAGAATAAGAAAAACATAGAAACAACTCAAGGTTAAGGGTGCAAGCCTTAAAGCACAGGGTCGACCAACGGGTTTGGTTTGGGAAGGGATCAAAATGAATACCATACTATTTCTTTTGTTTTTCAACTCCTCTTATCTTTTTTATACATTATTTCAATGTTTTAATCATCCATGTTTCCATTGTAAATTGAAAACTGTGTTTTTTTTGTTGTTGGAGAAAATTGAGCAAGAGTGTTACGAGCAAATGATCAAATTCAAAGAATATAATAAAACTAATAATAGAGAAGTAATTGTGTTCAACAACTTTGGTGATGATGTGTAGGGATAGTTCGATGTCATGATGAGTGGTGACTTTGTATTAAGATTTGAGAAATAGAGCATGAGGTAGAACCTAGAATAGCAAGCGCGGGTGTAAGGGTATTTTGAAGATCAGAAAATTACTAACAATGTGAATGGGCTGTACTTAGTAATATGGGACTTCATTTAGCAACTGCCTAAATAGAAACCAATATGGACTATACCTAGCCTGTTCTTACGGATCAAATTTGGACCAAAACTACTTCGCACTTGCTATTTACATTAGTGTTTGCTAAGTACACCATCTTCCCTTTTTTTTATATTTTTTATTATCAAATATATCCTTTTAAATCTTATTTTTATATTCTTTATTTTATTATTTTCATCTTATCTTTATTTTTCTTTAAAACCTAATTTCAAACTCTATTTTGATTTTTCACTAACGTATTAATTTTATAATATTATATTTTTCATAAAAAACTATGTGTAATATTGTGTATTTTTTTCGTGTAATACTACCTTTTAAGATATGTTGATTATTAACTTCATATGTTATATAGTATAAATAAAACTATATTTTTTTAAAATAATAATAATAAGAGGAACTAATATAATAAGAAAATATATTATAATTGTAAAATATAGCTTTTAATTATGGTTTCACATACTGTTATGTCCATCAACAATTTTAAACATGTATATAATTTAAATTTAATTTTTACTTTTAATTATTAGAAATATATTTCAAGAATAATATATATCAATTGTGAAAAACTTTTTTAAAATTATAAGATGTAGTTATGAAAATATCTTTTTGAAATTGATACTTGTTATTCTAAAAAGTTATTTTTAATATTATTTTATTATATCATAAATTTATTTATTTTTTAATTTTATTTTTATAAATATGTGAACATAAAATATCATATTAGTAGAATGTTTGAATAGAATATTTCAATTGACATGATATTCGGTGAAAGGAAGGGAGTGTAAGGATAAAAAGAAATGACAAACCTAAAAAATATAAAACTAGCGTTGAAGTAGTATAATTGATAGTAAAAAAAAGAAAAAAAAAAGGGTATAGTAAGTAAAATTGAGATGTAAATAGCAAGTGTTCACTATTTTCCAATTTTCTTCAAAAAATTCGAAATAAACGCACAAAAGTATCTAAAATTTAATTTTACGTATAACTAAAAAAACTACGAGTATCAAATTTTTGTTCTTTAGACTTCTGTACATAGTCTATCGTTTCTATTATTATTTTATAAAAAAATTAATTAATCTTAATTTTTTTCTAATTACTAAAAATAAATCATTGTAAACGTTATATGTATTATTTATTAGAGAGAATCTTATTCAAATCAAATAAATAAGATGATTATTGATAATAAAATTCACTTTTTAAGTATTTATTATCACAATTGCATGTTGAAGATTTGAATTCGACGTAATTAATTAAGTTTAAATAATTTCACACTAAATCATCAATACACGAGATAATTTTACTATTTTCAACTTTTAATTCGAGATGTTAAACACATAACTATAATACGTTGTTGTAGACATAAACTATTACATCAATTGGGAAATTATGATAAAGTGATAGTCCCTTTATTCTTTTATAATAGTTATTTAAGGCGCTACACTTTAACTAATAAAATCATTTTTTTTTATTTTCAATGAGACTGTAAGTAATTTTTCTATTATGTTATTGTATTTCACTTTTCTCACTTCATTATTTCTCTTTCTATAATTAATAATACATGTTGTAAATTGTAATTATTTTTTCTATTCACAAAGTGTTTACTCATAATACGCGGTTACTGATTGACCTAATTTCTCTTGACACAAATTATCTACTACCTTATTAACAAACAGGTGATTAATTATTTTTAAGTTCTTAATTACTAATTATTTAATTTTAAAAATATGTAACATAATTAATGAAGATAAAGGTATAACTGGCAAATAAATTAATGTTATCTTGAATTTTAAAAATGATAGATAAATAAGAACAAAATTTTATTAAAATTTTGACATTTAAAATAAATAAAAGAAGTAATACAATAATATATTTATTTTCTTAAAGTAAAAAATTATGTAAAGAAAATAAATAACAACTAGTGGTATTTTAGTTTAAACATTACATATGATAAATGTCTATTTATATAATTATAATCATAAATCAAAATAAATAAGTATTATAAAATTACATATTATAAGAAATTATTTTTTTAAAATGATATAGGTTTGGATCTGGTCGAATTTATGTGTCCAGTTTTCGAAACCAAACTGATGATAAAATTTTCTATTTAGGTTGATTTAGATTGGGTGAGTTATCAAAAGGATTTGAATTTGTGTCTACTCCTAATAATAAAGGAGAAAAAATATAAAATAAAAATTTTATGATTTTGTTTATTTAATATCAAGTTTATAAATACATAGTGAGTTGTTTCTAATGAAAAAAAATTATTCTTTTACAATATAACAAATCCTTCTATAAATAACTTTTTCTATCCGTAACAAGAGGGGTAAAAAAATTTTACTCCTCTCGTTTTGTTCGTATTTCCAAAATTTTCAATAAAATAATAAAATTAAAACTATCCCTTCTCTCCCACCCTTGTCTTCTACTTTTTTTTTTCGAATAGAGCAAACATGGTTAACTTAAAATGAAAATGGATCAAGGCCATGTTTATCGTCCATTAATCTTCAATTAGGATTATTGGCCTCGGGTAGGTTAGATTATGGATAATTAACTAATTTATTTTAAAAATAACTATTCATATTTTTTAACTTGATCAGAAATTTTTTGGAATATAAGCAATGGTTTTTTCAACAGTAATCATTATCAAACGCGGACTCAATTTTGATTTGGTGTTTATAAAATTGTGTAGCCTTATCAAAGCTTCAGGTTGAGTGAGTATAAAAAAATTACAGGGTTGGATAATTTGGTTATTCGTGTTATTTATTGATATTTAAAAAACATATATACATACAAGTAGTAGTAGGGAAAAAAGAGCAAACAAATGAAGATGAAATAGTGAAACAAGTACATGTATGGGGTACGATAATTGATAGCCATTCATGTGGCAGAGTGTGGTAGTTGGATCATAAATTTTCGGTGCTGTTAATGGAAAAACAAACTCGGGTAAAAGTTGTGTTCTTATTTTATTTGATTTATAATTTTGGTGACTCATTTTAAGATGACTTAAATAAATTTTGATTATTATAAAATTGAATGTTTTTTATTTTTTTATTTTAGTTTTTTTATAAATTTATAAATTTTAATTTTTACTTTCAAATAAAAATATTATTATAAATTTTGTTTTTAAATTTATATTTATTAAAAATAATTAATGATGTTAAACTAGTTAATAAAAAATTTAAAAATATAATTTG
>JAMLFT010012355.1:0-10469 GCA_026544285.1 Pachyrhizus erosus | reverse complement strand
AAAGTGTTGTATGGAAATAGTTATCGTATGAGTAAATTGTAACTCCCTAGAGTCGTTACGCTATAAGTAAATACTCGTGCGTTATCTTTGATGGTAATCAATTATAAAATAATAATAATAATAATAATATTAATAATAATAATGAATAATAAAATTGGGCGTTACATGATAAGCATAGTTGAGCTTCAATCTTTTCCCCAAGGCTTCTTATAAGCTTCCCCAAAATCTTGAAATGAAATAGGTATCTCAATCTGATACTATACTTGATGGGAATCCATGTATTTTGACTATCTCCTTGAGTTATAGTTGAATCAATATTTCAAGCAAATATTGAATATTTATGGGTAAGAAGTGAGCAGATTTTGTCAAGCAATCTGCAATTACCCACATCGCATCGTGTCTAGTAGAAGTTCGTGGTAGTTTTGTAACAAAGTCTATGGAAATGCTATCTCATTTCCATTCTAGAATATTAAGAGGTTAGAGATGTCCAGAAGGTTTATGGTGTTCAATTTTAGCTTTTTAACATGTTAGACAAGCTACGAAAAATCTTGTCATGTCTCTTTTCATTCCCTGCCACCAAAAACCTTTCTTTAGGTCTTGATACATTTTTGTCGTGCTTGGATGGAAACTAAGTGTACTCTTGTGCGCTTCTTCCAGGATCATCTTTCTCATTTCCTCATTGTGAGGAATACAGATTCTTCTATGACTTATGATTATTTCATCAACATCCAGTTGAAACTTCTCCTCTCCGCTTCGATTTGTTGCTCCTAACTTCTCTTATAAGATTTGATCCTATTGTTGTATTATCTCGACTTGTTCTAAAAATTCATTAGTAACAGTCAAAGTCCCTAAGTATATACTTTTAGGGCAAACTTTAACTGTTAAGTCAAGATTTCTAAATTGTTCAATCAATTTCAGCTTTTCAACCATTATAGCAAACAAATGTAGTGACTTTCTACTAAGGGCATCAGCTACCACATTCGCTTTGCCCCTATGATAGGATAATTCAAAATCATAATCTTTTAGAAATTCCATCCATCTTCTCTGCCTCATATTTAACTTCTTTTGGTCAAACATGTATCGTAGGCTTTTTGTGATCGCTAAAAACTTCAAATTTAGATCTATAGAGGTAATATCTCCAAATTTTCAATGCAAAGATTACAACAACTAGTTCTAAGTCATGGGTTAGATAATTTCCTTTGTGAGGTCGTAGTTGTCTAGAAGTACAAGCTACTACCCTTCCTTCCTGCATCAGTACGCAGCCTAAGCCTTGGCGTGAAGCGTCATAATAGACATCGAATTTCTTCTCAAGGTCTGGCAAGGTTGATATCGGTGTAATGGTTAACCTTTTCTTCAATTCTTGGAAGTTGTTCTCACATGTTTGATCCTAATTGTAGGGTTGACCTTTACTTGTCAACTTGGTCAAAGGCAAGGCTAATTTGGAGAATCCTTCAATGAATTTCCTATAATAACCTGTGAGACCTAGGAAACTTCTAATCTCTATGATATTTTTCGAAGGATTCTACTACATTATTGTTTCTACTTTGACTAGGTCCTCTGTAATCCCTTCTTTAGACACCATGTGTCCAAATAAATTTACTTTTTCTATCCATAATTCATATTTGGAGAGTTTCACATATAACTAGGGCTCTTTCAAGATCTACAACACGATCCTTAGATGGTTAGCTTGTTCTTTGTGGATCTTTGAATAGATCAAGATAACATCTATGAATATTACTACAAATTGATTTAGGTATTCATGAAAAGTTCTGTTCATATAATCTATTAATACAATAGGAGTATTAGTTAATCCAAAGGGCATGACTAGGTATTCATAATGCTCATATCGCATGAGAAAGGAAGTCTTGGGAATATCTTCCTTTTTCACCCAAATTTGATGTTATCTTGATCGCATATCAATTTTGGAGAATACTTGCGCTCCCTTCAACTGATCCATGAGGTCATCTATTCTAGGGAGTGGATACTTATTTTTAATGGTGACTTTGTTCAATTGGCAATAATCTATGCATAACCGTATACTTCCATCCTTCTTCTTCACCAAAAACATTGGAGCTCCCAAGGGTGACACATTAGGTATGATGAACTTCTTATCCAATAGTTCTTCTAGTTGACTTTTGACTTCTGCCAGCTCTTTTGGTGACATTCGGTGTTATGTTCCTCCCATGGATCCTTGCATCAACCTTTAAGATGCTTCAAACTCAAATAAATGGACTAAGACATAAATGATTCTGCCACTTCTTCATAAGAAGAAGATAAGGAAAAGAGGAAATCTGCCACAAGACTAACAAGATCTTGATAAGGATAAAAAATAACTACTAATTAGAGTTCTAGAGAGAGTTTCTCTAAATCTCAAGATGAATTCTCATTCATGAAGTTGTAAGTACAATGGAAGGGGAGAGCCTTTATTTATAGGCCACCAAGCTTCACCCAAGGCTTCATCTAAGGAATGTGGGACTAAAAGCAAGCTTTTAATCCTTCATTAGCTTGAGAACTCATGCTACATAAGGCTAAGTGGCGGATTGGACTCCTTGTAAAGTAAGCAAGCCCAATTCAAGCCCAAACCCATTAAGGGCCTAATTCCTAAAACTAATAGGCCTTAATACAAGCCTAAAATTAAAAATACAATCACTTCATTCATTCCTAAACTACAAATGGCCAAATACAAGGCCCAAAAAGAAATTACTAACTACCAAGGCCTAATTAGAAGAAGCTTAAGTTTGCCTTCAAGCTTTCTTCTCATGGCTCTTGTCAAAGGTCCAAGAGGAGCTTGAGGAGTCTCATCCTTTGTAGAAGCTAGGAATGCATCATTCAGTATGGTGTAATAGAGATTGGACTCAAACCAAGAATAAAGTTTATGGAAAATTCTACTTCTCATTCAAAGGGTAATCATGACACGTCTTCAGGGAAGACTTTTGGGAATTCACTCATAATTAGAAAAATATTGACGTTTAATTCCATTTCTGCTTTTGTTGAGAATAATGTCATGAAAAATTGAAACTTTCTTCTCTTTTCATAATCTAGTATGTTGGACTTATTACTTGAGAATTCAGAATTGCTTAGGTCTAAGGTACTAAAGTTTATTGTCTTATGATGACAATCTAGAATAACATGGTTAGAGAATAACCAATCCATTCCTAACACTATGTTTAGATTGGATAGAGGAAGACATATTAAGTCCGTAAAAAATGTTTGGCTTCTAATATCACCAAGCAACTTAAACAAGCTAAGTTAGAAACTACAGGTTTATTGGTAGGAGTATTTATAGTTAATTCATATGATAATGAAGTTATTGGCAAGGATAAATATTTGGCACATTCATGGGATATGGAGGAATGAGTAGCACCTAAATCATATGATATGTCTAAGAGTTTGTCGTGTATAATGCACTTATCGCAAATCAGATCATTAGACAAAGTAGCCTCAGATCTGCTCATGGTAAAGACTTTTGTTGTCACCTTTGGTCTTTTAGAGGTCTAACTTTGAGTAGGCTTCCTAGCACTGGATGTTTCTTTCTTGGACGACCAACAATCCTTTGCTTTGTGTTTGATCATTCCACAATTGTGGCAGGTGATATTCTTTTGTGGGAATTTCTTAGGAAGTGAGGTCCACCACATCTAAAACATCTTATAGGTGTGTCAACTTCAAAATGTGGGATTATTGACTTTGAGCTTCTCATAGACTAATTAGGCTTGGTGTACCTACTTCCATACATCGGTGTTCATTGGTAGGGTTTCTTTTGTTAATGATTAAAAATCTTATTGGGATGCCTTTGTGGTCCTCTAACTCTCCATTGTGCTTTCTGGGTGTTGGTGTCTTCTTCATAAATTTTGCACTTACTATAACATCCTTAATTTTATAAATAGAAAATTGAATAATTTGAAATAATTGATATTTGTGTTTAATAATTACTTGAGAAATAATAAACAAACAAAAAAAATGTAAAGTAAGAAATAAATATTACAAGTGATTTCATAATGGAAAAACCTTTTAAAATGGTAGAAAAAATAAAAGAAATAAATTGGAGAAAATTCAAAATAATAAAAAATAGGTGGAAAATGATGAAGTTGACCAAAAGTAAACTCATTAATGGAATTTGTATAAATATTAGATAATCAAGAAAAATAGATTAAGCCTAAACTAGTTTAATTAAGTTAATGTAAAGGATTAGTGCTTAGGCAAAATATTTGGACAAAAATTAATTTCTTAAACTCCACTTAAGCTTGGCTGGCCCAATCAAGGACTTAATTAAGGCCTTAATCATAAAGATTAGCTTAAAATTGACCTAATGTGATTCCTATAAAAGGATCCACATGTTGTTGCCCTTTTCCTCAAACTCTTCATGTCGTCAACACCTCTCCTTGGTGTATTAGAATTTTTTTTGCATTGCAACCCCTCCCACCATCTCTAGATCTTTAAATCTCTCTTTCTAACTATATTCTTGAGTTCTCCAAGCTCTCAACCCAACCATATTTTGTGAGGCAGCAAGGAGAAGGAGGTGAAGAACCATTCTAGCCACTAGTTGGAGACACCATTTATGAAGCTTTTGTGCAAAAAAATTTGTGTGCCTTCCACTAGGTAAGGAGGACTTTTCTTGTTCATTCTAGTCATTTTCCTAATATTTTTGTGAAGGGAATGAGGCCCTTAATTTATCTATAGATGACTAGTATCTATTTGCTTAAATTCATATGTGCATGGAAGCTAAAGAAAGTGGCAAAAATTTGATTGTTATGTTGTGTTGTCTTGATTTATATGTCCAGTTTATGTGCCTATGATGATAAGGAAAGTATGTGTAAATATTCTATGATGAATGTGTGTCTATAAAGGGCTTAAATGATGATCTAAAATGTGAGTTATCTGATGTAAATGATGGTTGGAATGTGCACTCTGTTTATACTTGAAAAACAGAGGACATCTTGGTGTGTTTTCATGTTTTGAATATTTGAAAAATTGTTAGACCTCAAAATATGTTAATAGATTGTATAATGAAGCTATAAAATCATTCAACCAGGCAAGGAAACCCAAGCGTAAATCAGAATAAATTTTTGAAAGTGAACTTGAAAACTGCTTGAAAAACTAAACTTTAAAAATGACTGAGATTTTTGAAATTTATTTAGGGTGGGATGAATTTCATTTTGGACTGGTATAATTTTTCATAGGACCCTTAAAATGTTATTAACTTGTGGTAAACATTTTAGAGTGATTAGATTAAAGAATAAAAACATAAAATAAATTAATAGAGATGGTTCTATGGAATCGAAAAACTGGAACAGCAAGGAGAAAAATTCAAAATTAATTTGTGTGAATAGTTTGGCCACGTGTAAATTTAATTTTTTACATCTAGAAACATTGTGTGACAATTAAAAATGGATTGGAAGGAAAGAAAAGTGGGTTTGATGTTTTTAAAGGTTAGAAAAATATTTTATGTGAAAACTAGTGGAACTAAGAGAGATTTTGAAAAATGTATTAATTGGAAAATATTTTTGAGCTGAAACCTAAAAATTTGGTTTTAAATTCCAATTATAAATATGTAAAAAAAAGTCCCACTCAATGGGGATTTAAAATGAAGGAGTTATACATTTTTAAAGGATGTGCTAAACTTTCTAGAGGGTGAAAAATCAAAATTTTAAACTATAGTGATTTAGAGCGAATTGGGAGATGAAATTTATTTTGTAAGTTGTAGAATTTAATTATAAAAATATAAAAAAGTTTCACTCAATTTGGAGTTAAATTGAAAGAGAAATTAATTTTTGAAATTTACATATATATCGTAATTTTAAGCGAAATGTCAAAATTTAACCGTGTTGGGTCAACAATGTTTTGGGACAAGAAAATGAGTTATTTAGTGGAAAATTTAATTATGAGAACATTCAAAAGAAGTTTCCTCCATATCAGATTTTAATAAAGCGAGAAACGAATTTACAAAACTTATGCGTAACGTGATTTTTCAAAACCTTTTTGAAATAATTTTAAAACCTTCAGTAGAAAGCATGGAAAGTCCTTTTGAGTATTTTTAAATATAATGAACTTTCAAATAAAATTTGAAGAGATTTTCATAAAAAGACGTAACACGTAAACTCGATGAAATTTTAATTGTAAAAACTTGATGACTCAAATTTTGTAGAATCAGAGAAAACGTGAGGAAACAATCTTGCAAACTAAACTCTTGATGAATTCCAACACCCCAAGCCTAATTAAATGAATTTTAGGATGAGTAGGAATAAATTAAGAAAGATGACTTTCCAAGGTTGTCAAAAGAATGAATTGACTGATGCAACAAAGGGATCGTTGTAGCCAACGGAATCACCGAGATGAATTGATAGAGAGTCTCGGTAGATGAGACTTTGTTTGATCACCTCTGGCAATAGAGGTGAGTGTGGTATTAAAATTATGATAAGTGTGAATGTGTTGAAATGATGAATGGATGAGCTAATGAGTTTGCAAAGATTGATGGGCGACAAGTCTCAAGAAAGTCGATGATATGTGAGGTTGAATTGTCTGTGATCGTAGAGTTATGGCCAAAAAGCTTGATATTGAGATGAGGACATGATGACTATGTTTCTGTGAGAGCCGATGAAGGTGAGTTTTACCCTTGTGATGGGTCAATCGTGTCAGTAGCAGTGATTTGACTAAGACCCAATCACTATGGTGATGGAGGTGGTTGACGATGGATATGATAAAATCGTGTGTGAGAAATTTAAGATTGGAGATTACGTGGGTTGACTACAGAATGATACCTAAGGAATGTCTATAGGCTTAAAGAGTCCTATGGGGTAGTGTTAAGGTACCAAGTTGTGATAACTTTGAGGACAAAGGGACTCACGTTACCCGCTTGGCATCCTCAATGAATAAGGAGCATTACCATGGTTCGTCGAGAGTATCCTGATTCAAGTACCAGAAAAGATATGTACTTCTAACCGTGACCCAAAAAAAAAATGATGAATATACGCTATGTAAGACCTTTGTGAGAATGATAATTAGTGAGTATGTCTTATATGTGTGATTGTGGACTCAGTTTGGACAGAGGACTCACTCCTTACATCCCATTTATTCAGATACTAATGTCGAGATTTTACCGGCTGTTATTTCGCTTGGCGATGCAGTCCATTGAGGGACAGTGAGTCCACGACCCGCTATATGAGGAGGATTTATCTCAAGGATCTACATAGAGGGAGGATATGATGTACAAGTCATAGGGTAGATATATATATGTGTATGTATGTATATGATAAAATATAGTACTACTACTCTAACTAGGATACTGTGTATGGGTAAACTAGGTCATTTTTGTATATGAACATTGTAAATCCTCTTTTTGAAAAACTTTATTCTTTTTGCACCCTTGGTCTGTATATTAGCATTCCTTGAGTACTATTATTCTAGTGACTATTATATGAATGAATTACACTAATGTTGGTAAGAATTAGTCTAATGAATCTCTTATGTATATGATTTATTCTTGGCATTATATTTTATATGTTTCAAATCAATTCCACTTAAGTTTTATTTCCTTATACACGCTTATGGAAACAATATGTTTGTGAAACTCTTATCTAGCTAATAAAAGTTTTATGAAGATTTAGGTAGATGATGTATTAAACGTTAAACTCTTTTTGGAAACCTTTTCCTTCAAAGACGTTTATTTTGGAAGTTTAAACAAATTTTGTAGAATTTATTAATAAGAAATATATCAAGAAATGTCATTGTAAAGTTCTATATTTATAATTAAAGGAATCCAAATAATTTAAGATGAAGGTTAATGTGTTTTATAAAAGGGAAGATAATTTGAGGCGTCACACTTAGTGACCAGGGTAGGAAAGTCAATGATCTGGAGATATCCTACAACTTGTTTTATGTCCACCCACAGTCCATTTTCAAACTGTGAGCATATTTCCTGCCCATTTTTAGCTCTAAAATATGGCTAATATTTTAGTAATTCATCAAACTTTGCAACATATTCCCCCGCAGTCATGTTCCCTTGTTTCAGCTCCAGAAATTCTCTAGTTTTCCTTTGTCTGTAGTTAGCAAGGAAGTATTTGTCTAAGAACTTTTATCTAAAGATCTCCCAAGGTGTCACATAGGCAATTTAGGGAAGTGTAGGTTAACTATTTACCACCAATTTTTTGCTTCACTGGTGAACATAAAGGTAGCAAAGTTTACCTTGTGCTCTTCCAAGCATGTTGCAAAAATCTTTTCAATTTTTGTGATCCAGTTCTAGGCTCCTTCTGGATTGAAAGAACCACTAAACTTAGGCCAATAGTTCCTCTTTAAGACTTTTAGTCCTCTATATTTTGATGGTTCTTTGTTCCGATCTTCAGTCTTACATTCCAACAATCAGTGTATATTGTTACTTGGTGGTCCTCCAAGCATGGTGTCCTACTGATACAATATATAACCCCAAAATTATTGTTTTACCTATAGTATTTTATCAATCATTCCTAGCACAAAAGTTTTACTCAACAATGTCGCCTAATGCATACACTGTTAAGTTCAACCAACTCATTCACATAATTTTATCAATCAACATGCCATCATACATTCTGATACTACCACCCAAGTAGTGTAGATGTAATCATCTTTTCATAGTCTCTTAGATTCCACAGGCTTGATAGGTCGAATTACTCTAATACCAACTAACTGTAGTGCCCCCTTTTTGACTCTTTAATTCGAGAAAATATTTCTAGGTATCTTTTTTATTTCAGGTAAATTTCAAAACGTAATTTGCTAGGGCTTACAATTTGAAAGAAAATTAAATATCGCCATCATATCGTAGTAACTTGAATTTAAATATAACATACTCAGTTTTACATACATTTAAAGATTAGGCAACATTGTAAATATTACATATCTCAAGTATCAGGCTAGTATATTAAACAAAAGGTAGTCTAGTAGATTAACAAAAGATAAAGTCTAAGATAGTCTACAACATCTATTTCTCCCAAGGGTTCCTAGCCAACATACTCAAAAGGATCTTCTTCTTTTGAGGATTCCTCTCCTCCCCCTTGATCATTCACTGGGACTGAATCTATAGAAGAGTTTTGGCGTAGAGGGGGTTGAGCGCGTCGAGAAGTTATTGGAACATCTAGTGGAACTCTTGTGTATCCAGGTGACTGGGTCTAAGATAATACCATCAGAATATCTATATGATAAAATTGCCATGGACTAGCATGTTTTGAAGTCTAAATGTGAACCTGATATAGTCCATGAAAGTATCATCTCCACTGGTCAAGACATGAGTCCATCGACCCTTCAAGGGTATTATCATCAAGTGGATAGGGGTTGTAACTCGTCCGCCATCTATATCTCAAATATGGGGGTTGTAGGAGTGAGTTATCTATCCTTAAGTAAACACATACAAGTATACATAATTTGTAGCTATCGAAAACTTTCATCCCACTATAAGGTTCCTAAATAGGGATTCTACTCGTTTTAGGGCCCTTCGTAGCCTCCAATACTACTAACTCCAAGAGGACTTACACAAGCAAGTCAATAATAGTCCAAGTTTGCATTTTGGGTTGACAATCGGGAGTACATATCCTATCTAGTACTAGTCCAAGATACTCTCAACGGATCTGCTTTGTCGGGGACGCCAAGTCGGTTTTATGACACCCTCTTCGCTTTGAGCGGTTCACAACTTGGCACCTTATCTACCCCCAAGGACTCGCTAGAGCTTGCGTACATTCCTTACGTACCTTCTGTGGTCAACCCTTGCAATCCCCATTGTTATTTCTCACTCGTTAGGGATTTTGATTCATTCCACTCTCCTTTTCTCTAGTCATTAAGTTTGCTCGGTATTGATTTTCATTTCATCAGCATAGTCTTGCAATAGCTTTAGTTCATTCTCACTTTCAAATAACCAACCCCAGTTTCATTAAATTTCTTTGTGTAGGCAAATTCACAGCTCATCTTCTATCCTAGGGTTATTTGTATAATTTACTGTCTAATTGAGAAAGTTGTCAATATCCTATAATTTCCTCTACTATTAGTAGAGGTAATAAAGTTTCACCTTTACTATCCATATAGGCAATAAAACATGAATAGATAATATAACAACAATTTTATAATTAAACAAAATTTCAAACAATATATCACTTAATCAAGATGACAAAAACAGAAAAATGGTCTTTTTCCAAGACCTTTATCTTCTACCTTATCCTATTCTTCTATTTTTCTTCATATCTTATTCTATTTTGCTTAACTAATAAATGTCAAAATTTGATTAAGAATTATATTAAGAAAAACAAGAAAAGGACAAAATTATTTTTCAAAATATTTTTATCTTTGTTTTCTTTCCTTGTTTTTTTTCCTTTCCTTCTGTATCTCCTCTAACAAATTTTCAATTACCTGTTCACTTTGGATTTACCTAAAATGTAACTGTAACATCCCATTTTCCAAATCAATGAAAATATTATTGTTTCAATGTAAATAAAGTAGTTAGTTAGATAATAGGA
>JAMLFT010012354.1:0-10470 GCA_026544285.1 Pachyrhizus erosus | reverse complement strand
TACATAATTAAATTCATAAAAATAATTATAATTAGTATATATTTTAATTAAAATTAATTAAAATAATTATGACTAATATATATTATTTGATTCAAACTAATTGATAATAATAATAATAATAATAATATAATAATAATAATAATAATAATATAATAATAATAATAAGAAGAAGAAGAAGTAATCTAATTTAAATTTATAGTAGATTCAAATTAATATTATTCTAAAATAAGATAAATAATATTAATTTTTTCATCTAGACTAATTTTATTTTATATGCAATTAAAGCTATTTGAATTTTTTCTTTTTTTTATAGAAAATTATTGCTTGAGTTTCTTTTGGTATATTTATATACTTTAAAATATTGTTTGGAATTTTTCTTATATTTATATTTATTTTTTGTTACAAGAGATAATAAAACTTTCTACTTTATATACCAACAAAAAAAATAATTAATATAATTACTATAATTACTATAAAAGAATGAATTATGACATAAATAAAAAAATTATTTCATATTTTTATATTTTCTATTATTATTGTATAAGTTTTATTGGATTTATACGAGATATAAATTGTTCAGAGTTCATTTTTCATAGGAATTTGTAGTTTTATATATGAAAATATTGTTTGATATTTTGTTTACTTTTATATACTAACTAATTAGAATTCAGTAATATAATTAATAGGAGTAGCATTGTTATTAAAATCAACTAAATAAGATTTTTTACTATTGTATGTTTTTTATTGTATATGTTTCAATATAGATTTATCACGTGTTATTGTTATATTTTTAGTTTTTCATCTAATTGTTTTTTAATTTATTATTTTTAATTTTATGACAGTCATTTATTATAATTTTCCAATTAATAATTAAAACTAACATTTTAATTAATGTTTTTCAAAGTTAATTGTTAAAATAATAAACTTATTACTAACAAAAAATATTATTTCATGTTTATTTGACAATTTGACAATATTTAATTGATTTTGTTATTAATTGTAATGTTTAATTTAATATTGTACTAAAATTGGTTCTGTCACATGTTAATTTGACAATGTTTTGATTGATTTTATTAATATTTTAATTTTAACCATTTATTTATTATTTATATCTTAGTTTTTTAATTCTAACAAATTTTAATTATCATTTAATTTTAAACGAGGTTTAATAATTTATGGAACGTATACATTTGCATAACTTCATATATTATTATATTTCATTTGTCTTTTTATTTTATAATTTCTCACTTAGGTATTTGTAAATATATAAAATAAGAACAATAATCAATTCACATAACATGACTACTCATTAAGAAGTAAATTGAAAATAATTTTTAAAAATAAAAATAATAAAATGATCAATATATAAGATTGATCACAATTTTAACAATATTTTAGAAACAAAAATTTAATAAATAAAACATATTATAATGAAGAACACACTTAATTTTAATTTCAATATAAAATTATATTGTTTATAAATGATTACTTAATTTATTTATTTGACAATAACATTATTAAAAATAATAAATAAGAAATTATTTCTTTAAAATAAATTATAATTTTGTTAATATTTTTTAAAAAATACTTTGTTAAACTAATAATTTACATATAATTTAAATATTATATTTATTAAAAAAATACATAATGCAATAAACACTTTTAATTAATCTAAATGTTTTATAATAATATTTGTAGTAAATAATTACTATAAATACAAGAAAAAAGTTATAAACATTATATATTTAAACAATGATATTGAAAAAGTAATTTATTCAAGGTTATATTTGTACATGTATGTTATATTTATTTATTTATATTTAGTTTAATAAATTAATTTAAAAAATATATTAAATCATTTATATAACTAAAATTATTTTAAAATGATTTTTATTTATAAATATTAGCTCATTAATAAAAATTAATTTTTATTTATGATAAATATGATTTAAAAATTTATATTTTAACAAAATAGTTAGTTATATTTGATGAATAGTAATTACATTATAACTAATATAATTATTTTAAATTTGTATGAATAAAATATTTATAAGACAATAATCAAACTAACATGCCAATAAATTACGTAAATTGAAGTATAAATTTTTTATTAATAAAAGATGGAGGATTTAACGGAGTGATTCTTAAATTAAGACTACCATTGTTTTATGTTATAAAAAATTGAGCAAGAACATAATTTTTAATCTACATTTCATACAAGAAAAATAGATACTTGGAGAATTATAATTTTTTTTTACTTCAATACTAAAGTTACTAACATCAATGCTTAACTTAATTTTGTAAGTCATATAATTTGTTAATTTCTCTTGTTTAAGGTTTAAAAAGGTATTTTTTTTTAATAAATTGTAAACAATGTTACTTATATAAACAATCGTGTTAGTATAGTAACGTCAAGGAATATAATCTAATGTTAAATTTTATTAAGTAATGTAGTAATTCTTATAAACAATCCCATTAGAGATGATTTTATGTTATATTAATATTATTTTAATATTTAAAAATATTATACTTGTATTCTCTTATATATTACATTGATATTCTTTATTAGAGAGATTAATGTAAACCTTAAAATAAGAAGAATATTATATATAATTTTTAAAAAAATTCAAAAAATAATACTGTAATTTAATCTTTTATTTACTAAAAATTGTAAAGTGATTCTTTAAGTATGTTTTTCATAACACATTTATCCTTTTGAAACACTGATTTTAGGATATAATTTTGAACCTTATTTTTTATATTGATTTAAGATGTAAAACTTCTCTTATTAAATTTATTTACATAAAAATTGTGATATTAAACTCATATTTGGATAAAAAAAAAACATAAATAAATTAGAAATTATATGAAATATAACCAATTAAAAATTTAAAAAGATTAATATTATGTTATTTTATATGTTTATGAGACTCACTTTTTTGGTTTATTTTGATGATACTTAATTTTTTTTAAAACATTAATTAATTTTCATAATTTTTATATTAATAAATTTAATGAAATAGATTTCACGTCTTAAATAAATAGAAAATTTAAAATTATGTCTTAAAATTGAAAATAAATTCATGTTTAGAAAAGAAAAATGTTATAGAAAAACATAATTTATAATTTTTAATAAATAAAAAAAATTATAACTTAAAATAAAATTAACGAACTATGGAATCATTTAGCCTGTAAACACAAGTTAACAAAAATGTTATGATCCCAATGGCATTGATATGCCTGAAAATCCTCGCATACTGGACAAATGGCACGGACCAAATAGACAAAAAGGAAGGTCCCCGTGAAGGCATCTTCTAATATTTCTTAGTAACCCTACTCCTTGATGCCCCATTGCCCATACATCGAACCTATGAGCTACGATGATTTAGATTTCAGAAAAATTCGCCTACCACCTTATCCAAAAGTGCTTCAAGTCCAGACAAGAGTATAGGAATTTTCTTCAGTTCCAAGTAAAAATTCAACGAATGAACTTGTGATTCAATTAGTCCCGTCGTTTACGGTTTAAACGTGATATTGATACAAAAAAATTAAATATTTTATCAGACCACCTTTGTCATTTTGTACCTAATAAAACCATTCCTTTCTTTTCTCAAACCAAAGACAAATTGGAATAGTATAAAAAAATTTATAAAAAAATAGTTATTCAATGGAGAGAGAGTGAGAGAGAGGAAGAAAAGACACAGAACATAACATAAGATATAGGTATGATTTATATAATGAAAGACTGAAAATATAAAAAAGTATTATGTTATATGATTTTATTGTATAAATAGATATCCGACCCAAATACTTGCACCTTTTATATAACTTCAAAAAGATTGAGAAGACATGAGCGGTGATTTTGACTAATAACATGGTGAATTGACGGAAAGTAAAAATGATGGTTTTTCACCGTTTAATTTCTTCCATTACTTTAATTCTTGAACATGTTCCAAGTACACATAATTTTTTAAGTGCTTATGTGAAAGGAAGAGAAAAATAAAAGAGAGAGGAAAAAAAAAGACAAATTGATAAATGTAACACATAATTTATTGAATTTGGAAAGATGAAAAGATTTCATTCAATGAATCAAGCAGTTACAAATGAGCTTATTTGAGCTCGTGTTACTAACAGACAAAAACTGAATTAAAACAGAATGAATGTAAACTAACTATAACTAACTACAGTTAAAGGAACTAAACACAGGTTAAACAACTTAATAGAATATAGTTCCTAGTACAATTTGATAAGAAATAAAAAGAGTAATATGAAGAAAAATTGAATGAATAAATATAATTACTCTTAATTCTTAAAAAATGATGACATTAAAAACTTATGTAATAAAAGTAGCAGGAAACAAAAGTGAGTAATTATGTTGTTTGCTTCTTTTAATATTTTTGGATGGAATTCAACAAGAAGCAGAACGAATGAAGTCACACAATTTTGAGCAGAAGAAAAAAAAAAAAAAGAAAACATTGCAACAAACAAGAAAACATAGAGGGGTAGAGTATTATTCGAAATGAATCTGTAGCAGAAACGGATGCAGAGCCTCTGGAGCGGGTATTTGAAATAGGTCTGCTTCTGAACTGTTTGATTCTCAATATTAAATCTGAGAATCCACCTCCTATTCTGTTGTTTTCCATTTGGATTTGTCATCACAAATACAACACTTGTCAAAGCAGTTCCCAACGGTCCAATTTCACATGCGCGCCGCTAAGAAAAATACACGAATAAAAATAAACAATGTCCAAAGAGGACAGCAACGTGGGGTGACACTAAGAGGAAAAGTTTTCGCATAACAAATTTCAAACTTAAATATAAGCTTGGAATGGAGTGAAGCTAGCACTTAACTCTAGTCTCTAGGGAGAAACATTGAAATCAAACAAATGGGGAATTGCTCTATGAAGAGTACCACTGGAGAGTGTCACCACTCTATTCGGGTTATGTGTGACAGTGGTGCTATTTTGCAATTCAAAACTCCTAAAACAGTGGCTCAAGTGCTTCAAGATTACCCAGGTTATGGAATTTTCCGCCAGGGTCATGCCTCATCACCTTTGCCAGAGCAAGAGAGCTTAAGCTATGGTCTTTTCTATTATCTTCTTCCCTTGAAGGATGAGCAAGTGGACCATGGCAACGTTGGAGTTTCAGAACAAAGATCAGAGGAAGTGTTTAAGTCTACACCGCGTGATTATGTTGAGAATTTGTCAAATGGGTCAGCGCTTGAAGTGCTGCCATCGGCTAAGAATGGCGTGTGGAGAGTGAAGTTGGTGATTGACCCAAGACAACTAGAGGAGATTTTGTCTGAGCAGGTGAATACTGAAGCGTTGATTGAGAAGATGAGAATGGCTGCAACTGCATGCTCTAATAGTAGTCCTTCAAGGAGCCCAACCATGAACACCTGGAAAGTGGGGTGGAAGACAACACTCTTCAGTGGAAAAGTTGCTAGAGACACTGCCCCTGCGGGATCTAATTTATATTTGGGTTCTTGTTAGGGATAGGTTTTCTAATTTGTGTTTGTATAATCTATGCAGAAAACATTTAGTATGTTGTTAGGTTTTCGTTAACAAATAGGTCCGTCCATATATGATGTATTAGGACTACCTGTCCAATATTAATGATGTGATGTGGATGTAAGGATTATTGAACTTTTTTCAGTTCGATAGTATTTCCAGATTTTTGTTTTTGCATCTTACTTACCACATAAATGTGTCACAAAACTAAAAAAAAACAATCAACATCAGCTTTAATTAAGAAACACAGAAATTAATTTGGATTGGGAGAGTTATGTCACTAAATCTGACTTTGGGGCTCTAAATCTGACAGCCGACTGGATTTAATGCCTTCTAGAAATCCGATGCCCTGGATTACCCAAAAACTGGCAACATTAGTGCACAAACAAGTACTCCTAAAACTCGTCCATGTTGTCTCAGTACATTTAAACTACAGCCATCATTATAAATGTCCATGGCCTGAAAAGAGGATAAAGTCTGAGCCTAAGTGTAGTGGTATATCGAATTGTTTCATAAGTTCAATTTTCCATGAAAATACTTGTCAGCTGAACTATTTTTCCCATCTCCCTACCAGGAACGAAAGTAAATTTTATTTATTTATTTTATATTAATCTACTTTGAAGACACTGTTGAGGTATATCAGATCCATGTGCTGGTTGACAAGACCAGTTGTGTCCCATGTCTGAATGCAGTCCAGACGACATGGTCCATGAACAATTCGATGTAGGAATCTGAATTCTCTGCATTCAAATTTAAATTCATTCAAGTAACCTTCAAAACATAATCCCACGGCTCAATTTTTTTTGGTTTAATAACCTTTCCAATCATAATTCCACGGTTCAATTCTTTTTGGTTTGACTATTCATTTAATCTCTAATTATAAAAACCTTTACTACTATTTTTTATTTGAAAACATTTTCTTTTAATATGTACACATTATTTTAATTCCTTTTAATCGTTGCTGTAAGGACCAAAAGAATTAAACCTTTTTCTTCTCTATATACATTCTATTGACTTTGTGAAGTTTGTTAAACAAAACATAATATATATACGGCAAGGATTATACTTTAGCTCCCAGTCTCTCTCTGTGACCACAGACAATCTACTTCCTACTAATTACCTAATAATTTTTTTCATTAGGGACTCGATAACATATCTATGTCCATGATTATCCGTGTTTGCACCATAATCCAATGTTTTGGCAAGCATATTACCAAACTGAACCCAAAACTATCGCAAACAACTAGTACTAAGGGAAAACAAGCCACTGAATGTAGGGGTTGAACGTATATTGAAAGTACGTTAGGTGACGCATGCTTTTTGATACTTTTGGGTTGAAAAATACGTTAGGAGAAGCATCCTTTTTGTTAGTTTTGGGTTGCAAGTACTTTTGGAAGGATAGTAGTAAGGGTAAAATCCAAAAACATGAACGCAAGAAAATAAGTTATACGATAATGAAGGATAACAGAATAAATGTATTCAGTTTAGCCTTGCTCCGGAGTCGTCCTGAAATGGGTCTACGCACTCAGGTTGCAAAACACTTAAACAGTACATGATTCATAGTGACTCCAGGTCCTTTAACAAAATCGTCTACTATCAAAGGGGCACCATGGTGCAGGACATTCACCAAAAAGAAACAAGCAAAGCCACGTCACTTGAGAGTTAAGAGGTAAACTTAGTATGTCCTTGATGTGCGAGGATGAACATCCTCGCAACTTTATATCAACGTGACTCCATTTTCTTAATGGCTTTTTCTATGGCAGGCACATTTTTCTTAAAGGCTGACCACTGCTCTTCTGTCAAACTTATTCCTGAAAGACAAAGAAAGTCAGAATTTGAAAACAACTATCAATATTATGAGTTGTAAAAGGAAACGAAAACTATATAAAAAGGCCCAATTGCTACTATCAGCACCACTTGTCTGAAGCAATAGCAACATATATTACTTTCTTTTCATAGTTGTAGTTCTAGGTTAGATAAGAGAAGCAAAACTTTATTAGGAACAAAGAACAAAAATTTAATGCAGATACAGAATTTTCCTTTTTCTATAAAGAATAGAAGCTGCTATTTTCTTAGTAAAAGGTCCTGTTTATCAATCCACACATGGGCATTACAACTAGCAAGCATCAAGTAGACAAAATCAAATGCAGAATAGTTCTAATCTCACTACACAATAAGGGCAAGGGTAGGGTTTCCATTAAACAGGAATGCAACACTAGATAGGCTCAAATATGCATAAGCACTTTCATGGTAAGCTACAGAGGAGTTTCTTACTGGATGAATTTTTGCATGCCAAATGCAAGACTACGGCTTCTATCAAGTCAAATTGGCAACATAGAGTGGATTGGTGTAGTCCAACGGAAAATGCAACCAAACTTAAATTAAAGACAGGTAGTTTCAATTCAAGACATTTTAATGATCTGTGTAAGGAATAAATATAGACCAGTCCAATTAACAACATAATGAAGTAATGCTGAGAGGGAAGAACCCCAACCCATTTTGGTTCAAATGGTTTTTATATATAACCCATTATGGTCCTACACTCCTACTGTTTCAAAGCTAATCTTAATCTATAACCAAGTCCCCAAACTTTTTTTTTATGTGCCCCAACTAGACCGTCATGTGAAACGCTGAAGTTGAGCTGAAACTGAAGACATTTGAAATAGAACTGCAGCCATGTATTATAACAGGCTATAATCATGGCTAATGCCTTTGATTTTGAATGCATTGGATACTGAAGGCATGTATGAAACATTACACAACACGAAGTAAACATACATAACAAAAACAGCACCCAGAAAATGTCTTGAGATATCATAAAACAGTGTAGACACTGTGTTGAACTCCTACACCTTAACCATTAGGGAAGGACGTGTTCAGAAACCACTGAAAATAAGAAAGGAACGTCTTTTCTTGTCCCCCTCTCTGCTAATTAGCTCAAAGTTAATGAAAAGGATTAGTGTATGGTTAAGAAGCTTAAAATAAAACCCCGAACCCATACCTATTTCGAAAAACAAAAGAAAAATGAAAACTTTCAGACCCCCAACAATCCAAAACCGTATTTCCTTTAAAAAAAGAATAAGGAGAATCGTAAAAAAGCTTAAAGGAAACAAATAACAGAAAGTAACCTTTGGAAGTAGGAAGCTCCTTGCCGTCCTTTTTATAATACTCCCGAATGGAAACCAATGTTTTCCCTCTGAAATCCTGAATCGTCACCCTTCTCTTCTCTGAAAGCTGAAACCCCAAAAACGAAAGAAAAATAAAAATCATTTACCCGAGCAACCCTTTTTCCCAATGCAACGTGCAAAATGACAAAAAGGGATTCAAAGAAAAATCAGACCTTGCAAATGATGAGATTGCCTTCATCATCGTACTCCTTGCCCTTGGAAACTCCTACTCGGTCTTCTTCTTCTTCATCCTCCTCCTCATCTTCTTGTTGTTCTTGTTGATGTCGCTCCTCTTCTTCTTGGAGAAAAGCCTTGACGACCTGTTTCACGAAGGCTTTGAAATAGGGTTGAGAGAGGTCGAGGCCCAGTTGGTCGGAGGCTTGCCTTCGAATCTTAGACTCAGTAACTTCGTCCATGTTCGATTCTTGCAGAATCTTGCGAACAGTTTCCTCGATTCTTTCTTTGGTTTCTGAATCGTCCATTTTGCACTCTCTCTTACACAGAAGCAATCTAATTCAGAATTCGGAGAGAGACTCTGACTGTCTTGGGTGACTTAACTTTCTGCTAAAGTGAAAGGAGGGGCACTTATAACGCCGAGATTTCAATCGAAAAGAGTAATAATTACGAGATTATTTTAATAATTAATTATAGTTTTTTTTTTCTTTTTCTTTTGTTACAAGACAGAATAAAAAAAAGTAATTAATTATATATTTTTATTACTTAAAATAATATATATGAATATTTTTTTAAAAAAATTAATAATTAATTTTATAATTAAAATGTATTAACATAATTATAAAAAAAAAAAAAAATTGAAAGAAAAATAATAAATATAATTTTAACTATCATTTATATAAAACTAATAAATAATTAGTTTTAGTTTTCAATTTTACTCTAATTGATATTGATTGATTAATTAATTTAAATTATAAATAATTTTTTATTTTAAATATTTTAATTTAATTTTTTATTAAATTTACTTTTTTTATCATTCTTTCGTGTCTTTTTGTTTTTCCTTTTTATATAATAATTTTTTATTTTTTTATTTTTTTATTAAAATAACTTTTTCTTTAAGCTTTAGATGCTCGTTATTTTTGTCTTTTTTTGTGAGTTTTTTTTTTACTCTTTCTCTATTATTTTTATAACATTGTAAACAAAAATATAAAATCTATGTTGCAATTTGAAAATGACATAAAATAATTAAAAAATAATAAAAGACATGAATAAAATAAGAAGACTAAATAAAACATGTTACCACCAATTATGATAAAAAAAATTTAAACAATTTCTAGAAACTATCAAGACAAATAAAATAGATAACATGATATAATCTATTTTTTTTAATATTTTATTTATCATTATTTTTTATTTTACGTTTTCTTTTATTTTTATTTTTTAATATTTATTTTTTAATCTTAAGTTGTAAGTGATAAACATAAATGATGATTATGTCTAAGAAAAGAAAAAAAGTAACAATTTATTATTTCTTGTTTATATATAAAATAAATATCTCAAAAAATATTTTTGTGTTTACAAGATTTATTTAATATTATAAAACTTTAAAAAATTATTTTATTATTTGTATTTTATAATGATATTTTATTTATCCTTTATGATTCTTAATTTTTATTTATTATAATTTATTTTTAAGATTTTGATAAATTATTTTATAATTTTTTATTAATTACAATGATATTTAACTATTTTTTAATAACTCTATAATTTATATTTATATTAAGATTGATAATTTATTTTAAAAAATTTAATAATTATAATATGATATTTATATTAAT
>JAMLFT010012353.1:0-10470 GCA_026544285.1 Pachyrhizus erosus | reverse complement strand
TCATCACTCATCACTCATCACTCATCACTCATCACTCATCACTCATCACTCATCACTCATCACTCATCACTCATCACTCATCACATCCTTCTTATTGCAACTAGCATAGTGAACAGAAACGAACACTAGTATGAGTGTGAAGACACGTGCTGGTCTATGTGCACACCTCTAAAGACGTGACTTTTTTTTTAACTTAGTTTAGTGATAAGGCTTTTCTCTTATTGGCTATTTGTGTTAAGATATTTTGAATTTGTTAGAGGGTTAAAATTAAATTTACATATGAATGGGGAACAATATAAAATGTTAAAATTAAATTCATTGTTTAGAATTTCATTATTATTAAAAACTATGTTAAAATTTAAATTAAGTAAAAGCTTTATTTTTTATGTATGAAATTTTAATATTGACAACAATTATGTAAATTCTCTAAAATTAAATTAAATTGAGATACCATTATTGCATTGATTCCTAAATAGAACTATACTTTGCGAATCAAAAAAAATATTGAGATGAAAAATTCGATAAAGGTTATCAACTACATTATTTTATAAAAATTAGTTATCAATAAAATTGGAAGATATTTGATAAAAAAATATAATAAAAAATATTTAATTAAGATATATATGAATAATATATAATACACCAAATTAAATAATTAAAATTAAAACTTCTACATTTAATATAAATTACTTAATTCCAAGTCCAAATCTACGTATTGTTTATGTGAAAAAACTAAATTGATTTGAAAAGGAAGTTACAACTTTTTCTTTAACATTAGTAACCTTAATTTAATTAGTATTAGAACCTTTAAAGAGAAAAACATTTATTACATAAAATATACGGTAAACGTAATTAATTCAAACGGTCAAATAAATAAATCATCTTTCAATATTAAAGAAATTTGAAAGAAAGTCATGGAATTCTCGAGTATATTAAATACTCTCTTTCATTATATTAAAAAAATTATTATACACACGTCTCTTTTTTGTTAATATTTTATCTTAAAATAAATAAGATGATTATTTAGCTTATTTTTAAGAAGAATTTAGAATAAATTTAAAACAAATAATCTAAATATTAACTGTTTCATTAAAATTTGTGGCTTGAAGAATCCAAAATCCGATCTTGCTTTAAATTCTTTGACATTTATTTTACAAAGAAATGTATTATTATGTTTGTATTACTTCCATACCTATATAATCTAAAAAAAAATCAGGTTCAAATTAATTTTACTACCAATCACATGTACTCATAACCATTTCAGTTTTATATTATTTTTGTTCGATCAAATTTTTTTAAGTTGTTTGTTCTTTTGTATAAGATTTAATTTATATTGTTTCATATATTAATTATTTTTAATTAAATAAAAAATCTGTTATATTAACATATATTTAGAAGAGAAAAAATATTATTAATGAAAATGATAATTTTAAAAAAAATATATAAATTTAAGACAAAATTATTGTTATCAACTAAATTAACTATTTTTTTAATCTTGATAAATTAGATGATTAAATCTTATAAATAGAAACAAAGATTATATTAAATATTTCATAAGTCTTTAATTTGTTAATATTGAGTTCTCTCTATCATGAAAATTGAAAAGAGGTGATCATAGAACACAATTGAAGACTCATAAATTGAACACAATAGAATTCTGGAATACGGTGATGCCATGACCAATGTTTTTTTTTTTTTTTGTTTTTTTTTCCTTCTTGCAAATAAAAAGTAAAATTACGTAATTAGTATAAGTTGAAAAGAATTTCCATAATTTATGTAAATCGACAGTAAAGAAGTCGACATTCTTTAAATATATAACGATGCAATTGTCGATTTATTAATATGATTTTTTATACATGTGCATGAAAAATTGACATTAGTATTGTCAGCTTCTATTTTTTATAAAAAAAACAAAGTAAATAATATCGTTGCCTAATTTAAAGAAAAAAAAATAGACAATATCAATGTCATCTGCCATTTGAATATAATAAATCTACAATTGCATTATTGATTACTTAAAAAATATTGACTTTTCCATTATTAATTTATATTAATTACGAAAATACTTTTAAATTTACACTAAGTACATAATTTTACATTATTTGCACCGTATACAGGGGGGAAAACAGGCAGAGAAACCAAGAGGAAGGACATGCATGATAACATTTTCTCAGAATTAGAGTGCACGCACAGTATCTCTATTTTCAGTTCAATTTTTGTTTACCTTTTTCTGCTTTATTCTTTAAATAACAATTTCAACAACACTTTTTATCCTCTCTTATTTTGCTTTGTTTTATTTTTTATATTTCGTTTTTTTTCTTTCTCTCTTCTTTTCTTTTTGTTTTATTCTAGTAAAATAGATAAAATAATTTAAATTAAAAACAAGATAAAATTTAAAATAAAGGAAAAAAAAAACAAAATTAAGAGTTCCCATGTAACAATTTATTTCATTGCATTACATTACAAAATAAAAAAATTAGTCATAGGAACACAAGCATTATACAAGTTGCATAAAGTAAATAGATAGTAAAACCATGAAAGGTAATTAATATAGCAAATATCCTGAGAAAGCATTCAATAAAACTTGTTTGCCCATGCCAAATTCTTCCACTTCAATGCTATCTGAGAAAGGGACTTCGTAGAAGACCCATCTTCTTTGATAGCATTAGTAGCAGCTTCTTTTAATTCTTCCATTCTTTTGTGCATTTTCCCCTTCCATTAGACACTTTATCAGTTCGACAATTTCTACCCTTTCCACCAAACCATTTTCATTAACCCTTGGCCTCACACCCACTTTGAGACCCTCACTTAGCAAAACCGCATTCATCTTCTGCTCTGCAAACAGAGGCCATGTGATGAATGGCACACCCTTTAGCACACTCTTAAGGATCGAATTCCAGCCACAGTGAGTCAAAAACCCACCAACTGCACTGTGGCTAAGGATTTGAATCTGGAGTGCCCATAAAGGATGTGGCAGATCTCTGTATTCGCATGATGTTTCCTCGTCCAACTTGGGCAAATGCAAGAGCGTAGAGTGTAGTAGCTGCTGCAGGATGGTAATATAGAACATAATTTTTTAAATATATTTTTTTAAATTTTTATTATAAATTATTATATTAAATGATAACATTAATAATCTAAGAATTTATTACGTTATTCAGAATCTGATAAAAAATTAAATATAATATTTTAATTAAACTATAGTTTTAAATATATATATTTTTTAAATATTTAATAATATTAAATTAGTTAATAAAAAATTTTAAAATATAATTTAATAAATAAAATTATATATAATTATTCTATCACACTCTTTAATAATATAAAAAGTTATTAAATTATTAATATTATTGTTAAATCATCATTTAATACAATTATTTAATAATAAAACTTAAAAAATATTTTAAAAAATAAAATAAAGAACTAAAATCAATAATACTTTGTTTTGAAAGGATAAAAAGTTTTTAACCCTATCACATATGTCTCATTCTGCTGACAATAATCAATGGAAAATTGAATTCGGGCAAGGGACAGACAAAATACACGGAATCAAATAATTGGCATAGAGAAAAATGATTAATTCATAATGTTCCTGATGAAAATTATTGATCTGCAATCGGACAATACATTACAGGAACATGACATATCATGTAAAAATCAATCCCTACAACAAGAAAGATGATGTCGGATTTACATATATACAAAAAAAAAAAAGAAATAATTGATGTAGGGTTATTTGGCAAGTGCGTACATGTAAAACAAAAGGGAACAGTCACGATGATGCATGACAACCTCTTGGGAGCAACCATTGTATGTAACTTCGTATATTATGTGATCTGATTCATGTGATGTAAAACAAATGGCAACAAAATAACAAGTGCGACGTCTCATACATGATCCGGACAATGGCTTGTCTGTAAATTAGCTCCACGAGATAAATGATCACATGGATAAAAAAAATACCACATATCCATTATCTCAATTAATTCTAAACTAACGTATAATTGAAAATTTTCAATTATAGAAAAGAAATTGATATAACACCATTACAGGTAAAATTTGATTAGACTACAATGATTCTACAACTTAAATTATTAAACAAAGACAGAAAAGAAAAACAAAGATGCAAAATATGTATAATGTGTTTGGATTAAATTCAATTTTTCTTATAATCAATTCTTATTTTATGTAGAAAGTAAAAAATAATAAATAATTATTTTTACTTTTTTTCATAATTTTGAGGTTAGAATTAATTCTAATAACTATCCAAATATATTAGTAGAAAGAATAATAAGGCGGAGAAAATACTTTTAATCAACAGTACATTTAAAAGATTTTAAATAAAATAAAAAAATATAATGTAACATGATTAATAAATTTTATTCTGTAGTCAGAATTTTAATACATCATCTTATCAGTTTTTGATATTCAGGTAAGAGATATCAGAACTAAAAAAAGTAAACAGAAAAACTAATATGTTACTGTGATTTCAGCAATATCGAGTAACGGACAAATTGGTCCTCAAGTGTAGGAGCCACTTATTAACCAAGTCAGAAAAGTGAAACAATAAAGTCAGAAAAGTGAAACAATAAAGGATAAAGATAAAATAGGCCGTGTAATGCAAGGTCAAAAGCTAATAATTAACACTTTAAAAGACAACTAAACTAATTAGTTATTCTATTTGTTCAATTCCTCGTTTGGGCACTCACAAATTCACATGGGGAAAACAACACACATTGCAGTCATTCCCAGTGCAGGCTTCAGCCATTTCGCTCCCATTCTTCAGTTCTCGAAGAGGCTTGTTGAGCTCCATCCAGATTTTCATGTCACATGCATCGTTCCCACACTTGGGTCTCTCCCAAGTTCCTCAAAAGCCATCCTAGAAACTCTTCCACCAAACATCAACCCCATTTTTCTTCCACCGGTGAACGTCAATGACCAACCACAAGGGGTTCCTGTAGTAGTCCAAATTCAACTTGCAATGAGTCACGCTATGCTATCTATTCATCACACCCTCAAGTCCATAACTTCAAGCACTCCCCACGTGGCCATGGTGGTTGATTCTTTTGCCTCTGAAGCACTAGACTTTGCTCACGAGTTCAACATGTTGTCCTACGTGTACTTCCCTTGCTCAGCTACCACACTCTCCACGCACTTCTATTTGCCCAAGTTGGATGAGGAAACATCATGTGAGTACAGAGATTTGCCTGAGCCTATTAAAGTACCAGGTTGTGTACCATTTCATGGAAAGGATCTCTATACTCAAGCCCAAGATCGATCTAGTCAACTTTACAAAGTGTCACTCAATCGTTATAAACGATACCGTTCTGTTGATGGGATCATCATGAATAGCTTCTTGGCATTGGAAACAGGTCCTATAACGGCATTGAAAGATGAGGAAAGAGGGTACCCTCCTGTGTATCCTATTGGACCAATTGTCCAAACTGGGACAGATTCTGCAAAAGGGTCTGAGTGGCTAACATGGTTGGACAAACAGCAAGTTGGTTCTGTTTTGTATGTTTCTTTTGGGAGTGGTGGAACACTTTCACAAGAGCAAATGAATGAGCTCGCTTGTGGTTTGGAATTGAGTAATCGTAAGTTCTTATGGGTTGTGAGAGCACCAAATAATGCAGACAATAGTGCTTACCTTGGTGAACAAAAGTGTGTTGACCCTTTACAGTTCTTACCACGTGGGTTTTTGGAGAGAACTAAAAAGCAAGGTGTGGTTATTCCTTCATGGGCACCCCAGGTTCAAATCCTTAGCCACAGTTCAGTTGGTGGGTTCTTGACTCACACTGGCTGGAATTCGACCCTTGAGAGTGTGCTGCACGGTGTGCCAGTGATCACATGGCCACTGTATGCGGAGCAGAGAATGAATGCGGTTTTGCTATGTGAGGGTCTCAAAGTGGGAGTAAGGCCAAGAGTTAGTGAAAAAGGCTTGGTGGAAAGAGAAGAAATTGCTGAGGTGATAAAGTTTCTAATGGAAGAGGAAGAGGGTAGGAAAATACGTAAAAGAATGAAGGAATTAGAAGAAGCTGCTACTAATGCACTCAAAGAAGATGGGTCTTCTACCAAGACCCTTTCAGAGTTGGCTCTAATTTGGACAAATTTGGCATTTGAAAACAAGTTTTAATGAATGCATTACTGTATTTGTATAAAAATTCTGCAGATTCCTGTCACCAGTCAATATTGTATAAGAATTTCTGATCTAGAACGAGATCATAATGATAATCTGTACTATTAAGCTCATGTTGCAGCAAACTTAATTATGTGGCATTTTATGAGATAGTTGACTTGAGTTGATCTTATTTACAACATTGTGTACCCATTTTGTATTTTCGTATTTCTGTGATTGATGGATTGCTATCATCTTCCTTTCTCTTTCAGTTTCTTTTGGGGACTAGTTTTCTTATTTTGTATTGTTATGATTTGTCGGATCTAAGTTTTTATTTATTATACATCTTGTGTAGTGCTTGTGTTTCTAGTTAAATAGATAGACCTTGACCATTACAAACCACATATGACTTTGGACACTGTTCATCGTCCCCTCAGGCCCCATGTGTTAATGCATTCATCTTCTATTTTTCTACCTCTGTTTTTGCTCTACTCATCGAAGACTCTACAACGAAGGCCCTCATCTCTCTTGTGGGTATAAATGATAAAATAATTGCTTTAAATATGAAGTAACCCACATGACCCATCTATGTATAATTGATTCATTACCTATTTTTGTGATTTTCTATTTCTTTAAAACTATTTTTTCGTCTGAAATGGATATAATGTCTTAGTATTTTTTTTCTTTTTTTAGACCCAATATTTGTAATATTTCCCTTTTTGGCTGAGTTTGTATTTTATATATATTATTTTTTCTTATTCTACACTTTTTCATGTGATTCAGGCGTTTAGTCCAATACTTAGTAAAGATTTGAAGCTTTCAGCTATTGAAGAAATTAAGAATGGGCTTGTTAAGCTTGATGCTTTGCTTGCTCGGCTTCACATTCACCTTTTTAAGGTACATTGTTGTATGTAGTTATTAAAGTGTATTAGTGTGCTTTATTTGCTTGAACAATTAAAAAAGTTGTTGATTGATATGTCGGTGCATAAAATTGTAGTGGTAGTGTTGTCTTTGTTTCTACATCAGAGCATGTAATATATATCTTATGTGGATAGGGTCAAGTGAGTGGATTGATATAAATTTATTTATTTAAGGATTAATGTATACACATAAACAAAATTATGAGTAAATTATAAGTACAGGAATGGACTAAATTTCCTATTCAGTCCTCCATAAAAACATTAGAATTTTAACTACATTTGAACCTGTTAGTTTAATTAAATTATTAGTTCTCTAGTATTTGCAATGCAAACTCTTTTTTTTAAATGCAGTGCTTTCAATTAGACACAATATTTCATCACATGGTAATAAAAAAATTGCATTTTCCCTCATCGGAGTAGAGGAGGGATTAAATGTCAAGAATATGTACTTAAATGTCTTAGTAACGTCGCTACAGTAGTCGTCAATTATCACATTATAGGCATGACTTCATGTTAATATGAAGGTATAAAAGTAACTGTCTGGTTTTACAAAAATAATGGGTGAGTTATAAAAATAAAATAAAAAAGGGAAAAATCTTACTATAGCCTTTCCCAAAAAATGGTCCACCTTACATCACATGCTATCCTTCTCCACTGGAGAAGTCGTCTGACACTTGAAGCACACACACTTACACCTGACTATCATATTAACATGTATGGTTGGTTGCCAAGGATTATGGACTTACTGATCCCTCCATCCATTAGCATTTGTAAACTTGAAAATCCCCATCCATCAACATTAGATTTTTAAATTCAAGCATTTACTAACTATAAATTATATGACACCCAACATAAAACTCAATTTTATACTCTGTGATTGATGTTCATCTTATAATGATTAACTCAATATAAACATTGGTTAATGTATGCTGATAAATTTGTGGTATTGTCCTAGTGGGATGAAAATTTGTCATATGCAACATATTATGGTAAAATGAAATAAAATATTTTTTAAACAAACACCAATGTTAAAACTTCACATCCTTTTTGTTTTTATTCTAATTTTCTTTTCCCATATTATTTATTGAAGATAAGAGAGAAAACTCATTGATATTTATAAAAATGAAGAAGGCTGAGAAAAAATTTTATTGATCGCATTCTGTAGTACATATAACTGAATACATGTATTTTAAAAGTTTCATATCAACTAGTCTCCACTAACCCTTTATTAAACAATGTTGCCTTAATTTGACACTTTTTCACATTTGTCTAATTCTTCTTACCTTTAACAAGCCATTTGTCTTACATTTATGCCTCAAATGCAAATGCAAAATTCTCATAAACAAATGCAACAATTATTTACAAATAAATGATAATAAAAAATATAGGCTTAAATATAAATTTAATCTTTAAAAATAGAGTTTTTTTTTATTTTGATCTTTAAAAAAGAATTTAGTCTTTTATTTTATTTTTTTAATTTTAATTCATATTATCGAATAACAATATTAAATAATATCTTAACAAGAATTTTAACAATTTAATTACTTATTATATTATAAAATATCTAACAAAGACATGCAAAACAATGCACATGTTGATTGTCATAAAATATGCTAGACTTAACTCCATGGAGACTTCTAACAACTAAGAAATCAGTGGAGATATGTCTCTTAAACATGGTACAATAATGAACACCATGTCGCAGTGTAAAAAAAGATATATGTCATAAACCATTTGGGTCATATCAATAATTAATCATATAGAATATATTAATTACATCATCAAGATAAACATACATAAAAAGTATTTTATCATAACACAAGGTTTGCAATGAATAGAAAATTATGTATAATATAAATATACTTTTTTATCAAATTAATCTTTTAAATTTGATAATTTTTTATATTAAGTTATTTAAATGAATTTTTAAAAAATCTTTTTAATTATTCATATAAACATATATAATTCAATTTCAATTCAAAAATATTTAAATTTAAACTTCAATTCTTAATAATTTACTTAGTATTGATTATAAAATTCTTAACTTATAATTACAATTATAATTAAATCACTTATAATAACTATAATTACAATAATTATGGGTAAGTAACAAAATTCCAATGAGCTAGAAATAACATCAAAATTGAAATGTCAATGGGCGTTGAAGTCCATTAAATATTGTAATTGTAAAATTCTGATAAATTTAATGTTAAAAATGTGGCGGCTTCATTTTAAAAATGTTATGGGTTAAAATGTTCCTGTCCTTTACATTTTACAATTAGTATGATCATCATAAATGTGATTGAAAAAACGTTTTTATCTGAGAAAGCTCAAAATAACCTTTTGATTACTTCATTTCTTTATGCCCCATGGACTAATATAATTCTTATTTGATCATTTTCTTTTATGAATCCTGTCATTTTGGACATTTTGATTACACTCAAATTCCTCAAAAGAGTAACTGAAAAAATCTGAGATCACTATATACCACACATCAAAGCACACCACCTTTCTACAAACTAATGTTTGCTTCAAATTAAAAATTTATGGAGAAGCTTTTTCTATAAACATAAAAACATTTAAACTAATTGTAAACCAGCACAAGCATACTTACAATTAATAATTTTCTTATGCTCTTTCTAAACTAAATGGTGCCTATTTATATGTTTGACAAATTGCCTGATAACATAATGGTTCATGATTCAAACAAATAGCACCGAATTATCACTCCCTTAATATGCCCATCAATTATTTGTAAAAAGGACCTATTAGATTCAACCAGAACAAAACCTCATTACAGACTAATGTGAACCGTAAGCCATAAGAAAATTTAACATGTCTTCCACCCAACATGAAAGGATTGCATCACACCTTAACTTATGCCTGATTTTGATCATAATTAACACCAATTTAAATTATAAGCTCTTCCAAATATTTTATCAACACATACCCATAAGCTTCTTAAGAAAAAATCTTTAAGTTATGTAATATACTCACTCTGGTTCTATTTATAAGATTTTAAATAAAAGTTTTTTTGAGTTTGCTTTTGATTAGAAGTTAATAGAAAAAATTGATAAATTTTTGCACTACATCTTATTCAATTCATTTCATTTTAGTGTTTAATATCATATATTTTTTTAATTTTTTTGTTTCATTTTTTCAACCAAATACTTTATATTTAGATTTTTTTATTTTTTATTTTTTGTCTCTGTGTAGGAATTAGTCATCACTAGAAGAAATTTTGTGTTACTATTAAATTTAAGAATTGCTACTTAGATTTTAAATTGTAATGTAAATATTATTAATGTATATAAAGTTGGTAGATTTTTTTTCTATTAGTATGGTGACGACAATACTACTATAATATTTGTAAATATTATAATTATTATAATAATTAAATATTAATAATTATATATATTAAATATATTGATAATT
>JAMLFT010012352.1:0-10471 GCA_026544285.1 Pachyrhizus erosus | reverse complement strand
CTATTTTAATATATTTTATATTTTTATTAATTTTAAATTTATTTAAATTTAATATTTAATCTTTTTTACTTTTTTATTATATAATTATTTCATTTTTATAATAAAGAATAAACTTTAATAAAGAATAATTAGGTAGAACAAAAAATAAAAAATAAATTTCAACCAATTATAAAAATAATATTAAAAAAAAAGTACTACTAACACTCTTCAACCTATCATATATGTTGATTCTTTAATTTATCATATATATTTATTTGTTATTAGATGACAGTATAAAAATATTTTTTTTATTCTTAATACATATACTATCAATGCATTATCTGATTTCTTTTATAATTTAAAAATATTATTTATAAATTTGTAATATTATATTTTGTAATTTTTTAAATTCAAAATTAGATATATTTTAGGATTATAATAATCACAAAAGACTTAATACATTTGGTAGTATAATTTTTTTTTTTTTTATCATAACATTGATAAAAAATATATTTTGTTTGTTACTAATATTTTTTTTAAAAATTGATCAATTACCTTCAATAGAATCTTTTCTCTCTATCAAGTCTATTCTATTTTTAAGGTTTAAATGTGATATCTTGCTTATGATACTCGAGTAAACCCTAAACTTGATATTCGAAAAAGTCATGGTTATTGAGAGCTTAGGGATTAAATTCACAACCCCAAAGCAAGGACCACCCATCCATCATAGATAGAAAAACAAGATTGTTTTTTACCACGAGAAGCAAGGAAGCTTGTGCAAGGGCATGACATTATCAGCTTCTAAGGTACTAACAACTGGCTTTTTTCCTTTTTTGGTTGATTCCTCGTGGCTCGGTGGTTGATAGAGGCACTTGAGAAGAGCCACCGACAACATTGCCCACAACACCTTTGACCTTCTTGGCCTACAACTTCCTTAAAGACTTGGAATAATACTTACCCATGATACTTGCAAAATACAAAATGCATATTAGTAAGCAACAAAATTACATGCCCGACAAGGAACGACCTGTTAGAGACTTACGTCCCCATCTTTATTAGGTGTTGAAGAATGGGGAACCTCCAACGCACTCCAACAATTATGCAAAACCACTATGTTGGGCGGGTCGACCTTTCACATGTCTGCATTGTCCACTCGATATGCCATATGGTTGCAGGTTTAATAAAAATGAATTTTGACTTTTTGGCCTTTGTTAAAGAAGTTGGTCATCCCCTCCAAACTTGGGCAGACCTTAAAAAATCCCTTTTTGAAAATTTTGTATGAAAAGGAATAATGTCTTAGAAGGGAAACCCTATTAATCCTGACCAAGAACACCCAGCCAACTTTCTTATTAACCTTCACTAAATAGTGGTGAAGGAATTTTGGGATAGTAGGAGTGCTGTAGAAAAAGTGTCATCAAACCTGAAACACACACAAGGCAACCCAACTGTTTGGGTGAAGTTGAGTAAGGGCTATGTTTAGCTCCCTCGGAACCTCAAGCTCAAATTGATTGAACGAAGCCGTTATACTGAGATGGCAAAATAATGTCTCGTGTGTAAATGAAATGTGCTTGATATGGAAAAACCCAAAAGAAAATGTGCTCGTGCAATCTACAACATTTGACAACAGATCGATCGATATAACACAGATCCACTGTCTACAATAGCTTACGTACGGACTTAGGGGTTTGGAACTTAGAAAAATATGCCCCTACTTCCCTATTAACCTATGTGTATTCGGGTACTGTAATGTTAGGGAACAGGTTCTGTAACACCCTTATAAACTTTGAAGCTAAAGATACTCATCCACAACGATGATCCGCCAATGGCTGACCCCTAATGGCCACTGATGACCCATCCTCCACCAATATAATGCCACCCTTCTTGGCCTTAACACCTATTGTGTAGATAGATGCCTCAGCCAAGTTACCTAGAGAGCATCACCACGAACCACCCCATTACCATGTCGCCACCTGTTATGCCATGCACACGTCCTGTCTCAGTAGCAGTGGTGGCAACCTTCAAACCGACTACGACGCCTGAATTCCCATTGGAAAAGGAAGAATGGATGGAGAAAAGAGGGAGAATAATTAGAACCCTCCCTTACTAGAGTTACTTTCAATAGAAGAATCCAACCACCGTCAGAACAACCCTGGGCTGAAGGCGTGCATGGTGAAGAAGGAAAGACTATCACTAGAGAATGTTATTGGAAAAGAATAAACTCACTGGAGAAGAAAATCAGGAAGGAGAAAAAGTACGCAAAAGTGGTAAAGGGAGAAATTAAGTCATCGTTTTATAGAAGCGGTGACACCTTCATAATCCAAGGGTCGTAGCCCTCTAGGTTGTAGGATCGCATCTCCCTAAAGCGCAAATCGATGGTTAGGGAAAGATGCAACTTTTGCATAACCCAAGGTAATGTCACAACAATCAGTCACAAAACATTTAATGTCTCTTCATTGAAGTGACATTCAAAACATATCCATTTCTTGGGTAGAGGCAATCAGATTCTTTGACCCAAAGATGATTTTTTCAGCATGCCTCAGAGCTTGGGACATGTGTATTACTTGACCTTGGCATACCCTACCAAAAGGGTGCCTGACTGAATAGTGGTGATAATTCTTCAAGGAACTCACTTAATGCAAAACCAAGTTGGCTTGGCAATAGAGGACATGATCGAGTAATATTCCTGTTTGCACTTTCAACATGCCTCAAAGCTTGAGGGTATTTGTACTACTCAATCTTGGTAGGCCTTACTAGAGGGATGCTAAACTGAGTAAAGGCAACGCCCTATTAAGGAACACTCAGTCAAAGGGACTTCTAAGCGAGATTCACACCTTGTCGAGGAGAACTTGATTGAAATGACTTTTAGGCAAGATTCGCTCTGCCATGCTAAGTAAGGAAACATGGAAGACGTATCCCTATCACTTATATAATGTAATTAGGCATGTAACCCTAGCAACCTTTATTTATCTTGTCAAAAGATGAGCAGCTACGAGAATTTGAATTTTAACCTTTTATTTACATACTTGTTCCTCCTTTAACTTAGCTATTGGAATGTTTTTGCAAATATTTTTTACCATTGTCTAAAGAAAAGATGTAGGAAGAACAACTTAAAGTGAAAGTTCTACTAATTTTGATAAGAACACCCCTCATACACAATTAATAGAATAATAAAAAATTTATTTTAACATTTTTTCTTTTTTCCTTTCCCTTTCATCATCATAATTGATCGGTTTTAAAATTTTAACACTTAGAAAATAATTTCCAAGTGATACCAATAAGTAGAAAAAACAATTTTTTTAAAAAAAATCTTGATTCAAACTATGTTTTTAGTATTTATTTTTACTCGATTTTGATTGGTTTTTAAACAACCTTTTAGTTTAAGTTTCTTGAATTGTTTAGACTGATGACTTGATTGTTTCCAAATCTAACTATTTGAACCAATTAATCTAGTCTAATTTTAAATTCTATAGCTATATCTTTCAATGGTAATTTTATTTAATTTTTTTTTACATTAAGCCTTTATGCCATTAATAATAATGATTTTTCCATCAAAATGCTATTAAAAGCTTATGTTGACATGTTTATTCTATACCTACAAATAGGTATATAGTAAAGTTTGCATCAGTTTTCTTAAGCTCACAATTCACATAAACACAAATTTAAATATTTATGAGCATTACTATTAGAACTATCTAAATTGCTATTATAATCTCCATTTTTTTAGATTTTTTTTATGAAAATATCCATTATGTTTGACACCCCCATAACATAATGAGAAACAAGTTTTTGTCGTGTATCTCAATAAGATTTGATTGAGATACATAACAACATATTTTCATTATACATCTAGATAATATCTTATCCATATATATAACAAAAATATGTTTTCATTATGTATCTCAACAAAACATAATGAAAACATATTTTCGTTATATATCTAAATAAGATCTTATCTAAACATACAATGAAAATGTGTTTTTGTTGTGTATTTCAATAAATTTTTGACCAAATATACAATAATAACATTTTTCAATTGTATATCTTCACAAGATTTTATTAAGATAGATAATAAAAACATATTTTTATTATATATGTCGACAAATCTTTCTGTTGTGTATCTCAACAAAATTTTGTCAAAATACACAATGGAAGCACATTTTCATTATGTCTTTGACAAAATTTAACGAGATATACAATAAAAATATATTTTTGTTATGTATCTTGACAAAATTTATTGAGGTATATAATGAACATATGTTTTTATTGTACATCACTACAATATCTTATTGAGATACATAACAATAACTTGTTTTTGTTGTATTATGAAGGGTGTTAGACGTTAGAGATATTTTTGTTAAAAAATAAGTTTTTGAAAAAGGTGAGAAATTTTAAAACAATTTGGGAAAGTGCCTATAATAATGTCCATCTTATATTTAACAAGCCTACAAAAAAAAATGGATAGGTTTATGAATTTGCTTGTTATTTTTTACTTTTTCACAAAATCTAATTTTGTTGGTTGGACTAAATAATTTTATTGGCTAAACCAAAACAAAACCCTTAATTTTTCTGTTAAAATGATCATGACATTTTTTTAAGAAATGCTAGAAACACACTCTTTTGAACACAAATTTTCTTATTGGTGGAAACTTATAAAAAATGATAAAATTTTGTGGGTCTCACATCATATTTAATGATTCTCTTTTCATTTTATAATTTTAGATAAATTTTACCCAATTAGAGAAAGTGTATTTAAAGAAATGTGTTAAAGAGTGTATTCCTAACACTTTTTTTAATACGTCCATAAATGAACTTGTCCATGATACATTTAACATGTTGGTTTTGTAACCGACTTGCAAATAAAAGAACCTAATTTGTTTTAGTCCAAACTGTTGTGGGTCATGAATTATGTGAATTGACATGTGAATAATAGTATTGTATCAAGGAAAATATTGAATACACCTCCCCAAGTTATTAAGAGTACCTCCCTTCCATCTTTTTTCATATTTTGTTCCAAAAAATCCTTTTTAGGAAGCAACATTTGGAGTATGTTAAAATTCTAACACTTACATAAATTACTTTTTGAAAAAGTTAAAATTTTAACAAATGACATAAACTTTTTGTAATATTATGGGCATAAAATACGATAGTGGTAAAAAGCAAAAGCAGAAGTAGAAGTAGAAGTAAGTCACTTAGTTATTGCAACATGTGAAGGATTGAATTGGCTATGACAATATCCCATTCGTATGTGCCTTCAGAAATTAAAACTACTCACACATCTTAGCTAGACTCTTTTTTTAACGAGCAAAAACTATATATATTGAATTAGAAAGTATGTTAAAACTTAGTTTCAATTTCTTTCATTAGGTTCAAAACTTGCATTCTCTTTGTTTTTTTCACTCCCTTGGACCTCTACTTTTAACTTCTCACAAGCCTTTTCTACAATCTCAAGTTTTAAGATCTTGATAAATACATCATCATATAATATTGGATGTATAATGACAAATGTTCTACCTTCTTTGCCACTTCATCATTATGATTTTTTATTTATACTACGGTTGGGTTATTTGGTAAAAGGGATGAATTGTCTCCATTTTTCACTACATCTCACAAACTATGACCTCTTAGATAAGTCCTTACATTTGTAGCCCTACAAGACGTAAAAAAACTATTCTCAAAAGACATTTTTGTGTTTAAAGTTTTTTATATGAATTTTCTTGATGATTTTCTCTTATTTTATTATTTTTCAATTTTCTCTCCCTCATAGACCCTTAGAAGATCAATGAAGTTTTGATACCAAGTTGTAAAATTGAACATAAAACAAGTTATGGGTTGGAATACAAATAGTTGTAAGACCAAATAAAAATAGCTTGTAAGACTAAACATAAATGTTGTGAGACAAAACCACAACCATGAACATATGAAAGGAGAAAGGAGCACCAACTAATTTCTTGTATTTTAATTTGACACATATTTGAAGTGTTACAAGAGGTGCTTAAATACATAAGTTATAGAAACTTCTTATTGAGCATAGTAACAAACAATCACGACTAACATGCAAATGTAAGTGATGACAACTTCAACCCTTGTTGCTTAAGTCACAACCATGAGTTGGATTATCACACCCAAAACAGATTGTGAAATTAAGCCTAAACCAAAAAACCCTTAAAACTTGTTCTCAATGAAATCACCCCTGTATCTAAGGCTACAAAACCTAGAATTCAATTATTCAAAAACGAGGTGAAGGATCTCATTCCGAAACACAATTTAGGCTTAAGAATCACTGAAAAAGAATAAGTAAAATGTGAGATATAAAGTGAGAAAAGTGACGAATTCTGTAGAAAATAAAACACGAATTTGGAAACAGGAAAGAGGGAAGATGATGCCACAATCAAATATTGATAAGCCAAGAAGAAATGATTGGCACAAGAGTGTTGACCTCTTGTTAAGATCAAAGATAATGGGCACCCTAGAGTCACACACTCACACAAGAGTGTTTGACCTCTAATTTTATTCTTTTCAAAAATTGGCGTATTGATTACAATGTGTTTAAATTGGTTTAGTCCCAAAGGGAATTGAGCTGCATATTAAAAGGTCCAAAACATTATCAAACCAAATAAAATAAGTTCTGATGCTAAATAAAACCTAAAAATTAGTAACAACCAACATGACCTTTTATTGAAAATAATTAAATTAACATAACTCATAATTAAATCCTTCGAAGTCCACATCTTCCAAATGTATGCAATTAGTCATTATGAGTTCTTTTAAATTGAAATTGATTCCACTTTTAAATAGGACAACAACTATCTTCTCTAAATCTTATTTTATTCTTTTTGCTAAAGTCCTTGTTATTGGTCTTTAAAGTTCCTCAAATACCTTTAAACCTTTATCTTCAATTGAGTTTTCTTGATTTTCATTAGTAAGCATCATTAATCTACAATTAAAATTTTCTAAATATAAGGAACCTTGAATCAACTTTACCATCAATAAGAAACTGTAAATACATAAAATATTTTAATATAGATGTTGTGAAATCTTAATTTAGAGCATGCCAAACCACCATTGAAATATCAACACGCTTTGTATAAGGCCGCGAGAGACGCAACCACATTCTCTTAGGCTTGTATAAAACAACAACAACAATAACAACAACAACAATAATAATGATAATAATAATAATAATAATAATAATAATAATAATAATAATAATAATATTTATTATTATTATTGAAGTGTTATTTTTTTAAGTAAGAAGACATAAAATAAGTGTTTTTTTTCTTCTGTAATTTAATATTCTTAGGTAAACATCTTTTCTGAAACTGTGAACATAAAAGGTGGCTGCTTCACATGTTTGATATACTAGAAAAATTTTAAAAAGAAGTTCAATTTTGTGTGTGTTTGGTGATGTTAATTGCTACAGTATACGACTCTTATTTGATATTATTTGAAAACAGTGGAAAAAAACTGTTTTGCGGGGGGAGCGGGGAAGCTTGTTGAAGTGTGATGTGTAATTATTTAAGAATTTAGATTAATCTTTATTTTCTAAATAAAGGAAACAACTCTTTTAAGGTATGTTTATTTTGAACTTCATTAAAACCTAATTTTTAATGTTTATTTTAAGCAGTTATTTTTTAATAAGAAAGACATTGAATATGTGATGTGCTCTGTAGTATTATGCTACGACTCTGTCTACATAAACATTATACTACCACATAAACATCTTTTCTTTAAGTGTGATGCAAAACGTTAATTAGTTGCTCCACTTGTTTGATTGAGTGCAAAAAATTCGAGATTGTGTGTGGGGTCAATGGGCTGATCATAATCGCTTTAGTACTCGAAGTCTCAACATGTGTTTGGTATGATCTAAAACAGTGAAAAAAGTTGTTGACAGGAAAAAAGTAATCGGTGGTGTTAAAGCTGTTCTTGATGTTGTTAAGGTTATTAGTTGGTTATCGGTGCCATTTATTTAACTAATTTTAATTTTCTCATTTTATTCTCAATAATTAAAAATTTAAAATATATAATAAACTATTACAAATAATTCCATATTTCTTTCATAATTTTATTATAAACAATGATTTTTTTTTACACAATTAAACATGTAAATATAGAACTTATTTCATACAATAGGTTACAACAATAAGTAATTATCAAAATAATAAATTTTCAGTGAAACCAAACATTTAGTAATCTTTCTAGGAGTCGTAGCATTAAATTGGGTTAACAAGAATCAAGCAACATCCTCTTTACTCCACAAACAATTGATTGATGCGATATAATATAATATAATGAGCTAAAATTTCACATGTAATTTGGTAATGCTTGAAGTTGTGGAATTAAACACACTTTATAGAAACTACATTTATTCTATTTTTTTATTGGATGAAGGCATTAGTAAGAGAGACAATGTAACGTTGTCACTCAAAAAGTCCAAATATACCTATTAATGCCTAAGTAACCCTCTTGAATAGGGCAGTTAAATCATTCAATGATTCAAAAACTAAATAACTAAAAAGATATAATGATCCACTTGAATGTGACACTGAACTTGGCTTCAACAGTTTCAAACTTTTTTTCCAACAACGCCAATGGTTTGGGACCTACTAATTAAATTCTTATGTTTTCCACCGATAATCATCATTGTAATAATGTAACAAAGCAATTACATTACTCCACTTCACTCCACGAGTCTCTCCGAAATAAATATTGCGCAGAATAAGAATAAGAAACTTCAATTTGAAGCAAAGTGATTCACACGAAAAAGCAGTGAAAACTGAAGATCGTTTAGTTTCCTTTATTGTTAGTTCTTTAAGGATTATTAGGAGAAAAAAAAGCAAAAAATAAAATAAATTAATGAAGGTTCAAGTTGCAGGAGTGTTGTGTTATTGTTATCCTTCCATTTGAAAATTGAGCTTCAAACTTGGCTAGCTAGGTCCTTTGTCAACATCAAGAGGCCATGCCAGAGAGACGTTTATGTAATTAAGGTTACAAACTCACGTTCACGCTTTCCTTTGAAAGGAACTTGCGAGCTGCAATGAGTTGAAGTGAAGATAAGATATGTCTGAGTCAATGTGTTCACTGTCCTTCCATCAACACTAACCGTTAATCGCTACACCAAAGCACGTTGTTGTGATGGTTTTCTTTCCTTGTCTTTTCACCATATACTGTTCCTTTGCGTCTACTCTCTCACTCTCTGGAGTTTGGCTGCTGTGATGTGAAGCCTCTGGGTTGGTTCCTTATTTCCTTCACGTTGCAAAGCTTTCATCTTTGTTCGTTGTACTATATTGGGTTGAATTGAACTTGTTTAGATTGTCAGTGGGGGTTTTAGAAAGAAAGAAAGAAAAAGAAAAAAGGTTCAATGGAAACTGGGTGGAGTTCGGAGTTCTTAGATAGGGGCAAGGCTATGAGGGGTGGCACTGGCAAGAGACAAGATGTTGGTGATGCAAAAGTTGAGCCCTTTGTGCCAAGAAATGATCACAATCCTAAGGAGTTGAGATCTTGGGCAAAGAAAACTGGGTTTGTGTCTGATTACTCTGGGGAAGCTGGGACTAGTGCCAGTGAGAACTTTGATAGTGTTGGGTTTGATGTGAAGATTGTTGATGATCAGAAAGAAGGAGGGTCTTCTCCCAAGATAGAGATTGATCCGGTGCTGGGGTTGGCTAGGCCTAATAGGGATAATGAGATTGAACCGGTTTTTATGTCCGAGCATGGAGCCAAGAGGGGTGAGAATGAGAGAGTTTTGAGGTCAAAGGATGCATGGAATGAGGCAGTGGGGAGACAAAACCAGAAGAGGGCAATTGGGGATGAGCCTGCTTTTGCTTTGACTGGTGATGGTGACAAGAAAGTTGGGTTAAGAGGGAATGGTGATGCTAATGGAATGACGGTGAGTATGAATCGGGATAGTAACAGCCATGGAGTTTCTGCAGTTGCTCCTCTGCCAGAGCAGAAGAAGGAGGAGGAAGGGGTAGCTGAAGGAGATGTTAAGGTGAATCTGTTTCCGGAGAGCGAGGAACCTGCTGGCAGAGGATGGCAGGGACAATCTGGATTGAAGTACGGGCTCACACAAAATCCGGGTCCTGGTTAGTTTCTATTCGGTTTTATGTTACTCACATTATTTTTAAGTTCTAAAAATAGTCTTGTTGGTTTTACTTGAATTTGTGTGGAAAAGTTAATGTCTTAACCCTGATGTCTTTACTTGGATTTGAGCATGGATGCCATCAAATTGGTTTGAGTACTCTTCGAAAGAACAGGGTTAAAGACAAGTAGAGTAGTGATTAAAGAGGAAGAGAGAGAGAGAGAGGAAAAATCTCTGGTCACTTGTCATGTTGTGTTTGATGAAGGGCTTTGTGAGTCTCCCCCTTCCCCATTTTTTATTAACAAAATACTGTCACTATAACTATCTCAAAAGTTGCAAGGTTAATTAGCTAAATTCAGCTTTTGTGACTTGCTAAAAATGTTATTACTTCTTTTGATTTACCTATTTTTAACTGCA
>JAMLFT010012351.1:0-10472 GCA_026544285.1 Pachyrhizus erosus | reverse complement strand
ATTTCAATCTATCTAAACTATTTTATTATAAATCATTAATCTTAACTATCTATAATCTTTCAATCTATAATTTACAATTTTCTATTCCAAAAATTAATTTTAGTCATGAATTATTGTAATCTTTAACTAATTATAATTTCTTTTCTAAATTTTAAATAACAGTTCTCTCCTATCTAAAATTCTAATTTTAAAAGAATTAAAATATCTTTAAAATAAATTATAAATTTCTAAAATAAAATTACTTTTCTTTAAATTTTAAACAAGATGTTACACCTCCAATATCATTTCTTTCATTTCGTCATTCTAAGGAATACAAATTTGTCCATTGATTTTGATTATTCCATCCATTTCTCGTTAGAATTCTTTCTCTTTTCCTTCACTTACAAGGTTTAATCTATCTTGTAGGTATGAATCCTCTTGTTGTTCCTTCTTAATTTGGTCCAAAAATTCACTAGTGATCGTGAGGGTTCCCAAATATAAACTATTTGGCCTAACTTCGACTGCTAGGTTCAAATCTCAAATATTTTTTATCAACTCTATTTCTTTCACCATCATAGCTTATACGTTTAACAACTTCCTACTGAAGGCATCTGCTACCACGTTCGCCTTTCTAGGGTGATATGACAACTCAGAGTTATAATCCTTCAAGAATATCATCCATCTTCTTTGTCACATATTCAACTCCTTTTGATTAAAGAGGTACCTTAATTAAATCAATTAACCTTGTAAATATTATTTGAATATTCATAATTATTAAATTAATTAATTATTTCCTAAAATATCTTTAACAATTTAATTAATTAATCAATTAATTAAATAAGTAATTCTTTTTTAATGATATTTAACACACACATTCTCTCTTAAGAATTGTTTTTATAAATTTATACTGTGAAATCAACTAATTTAAATAATAATATACAAAAAATAACAGGAAAACATATTAGAAAATATATAAATTTTTTAGAACATTATGAAGGATTAGAAAACATACTAAAATGGGAAGTTGAATAGTGTGTACGTGATTTTGAAAGCTTTTCGTGAAACTTTTTTTAGAAAATACGTATATAAAGATGAAAAAATGTTTTCACAAATATATGATGTATAAAAAGTAAGGGATCAAGGAACACAAAAAATAAATTTAATAGTAGTTCACTCTAACTCTTGAACTACATCTAATTCTCCATCAACCTAAGGGGTCCCACCAATCAAAAGCTGATTACAAAAATGAGTAATGACTTTATTACTCATACCTAAAAACAAAAGTATTTTCTAAGCCACTTTTGGCTTCCCAACTCAAGTATTCTTTATTGTTATTTCTATCTATAAAACTTAACTACTTGATTAAGTATCTCAAGTATTCTTTTACGCTAAACTATTCCTAACTTTCATAAGATCTTTACAAAGATAATTAATGATTTGAGGATATAAAAGTTGTAACATATATTATAACTTAGCAGAGCTAAGGACAAAAAAATTACAAATCAATAATATCAAGAAGAAATATAAAGAATATTGGATGTATAAGAGCTTTGCAAAGAATGAGGGATAGTTCATTAGTTCTTCATGGTGTTCATCCATCTAGTATATATAGATTGAAAGAAGAGTGTTTGTGTGACTCAACATTCTCTTTTCTTCTTCCCATTTTGATGTGCATTAAATGAATGACTCTTTTTTACATTTCTATACTATAGACATTTAACTTCTAATAGAGAAGAGAGAATATGTTTGTCCTTTGTCTTTTTCTCTTTTTTAATTTTTGAGCATTAGCATATCAACTACTCTTTTAAACATTCCTACTTCAATCTTTTCTAGTGATAAACTTCAAAGTTGGATGACTCTTTGTGATTTGAAAGTATGCTTATCTTCATCATGCCTATTATCTTTATTAAATGTTTATTTGAATTTAAATGTTAGAACACAAATAAATATAGAAATAGAAGTAAATTGTTAAAGCAATTATCTTAGGCATTTGAAAGTATGTAAGACTGCATCCAACATAATAAATGTGAATTCAGAAATCAGTTTGACGTTGTTTATTTATCCCAAGATTGGTTGGATGTATAGACATTTTGATTGTGTTTTGATTACACACATCTTTAAGCAAATCACATTTTGTCAAAACCTTTAGATATATATTTTATAAAAAAACCTTGTAAACGTATCTGACATTTTAGTGCTTTGGATGCTTAACTTTTTTCTCTTATATTTATAAAGTTGTGTTAGAGATACAACCTTTCTTGTTCTTTTTAGATGTATCCATGTTAACATAACTCATTAAACATTAGTATACTTCAAATTATAATATTTTTTATGATCATTAAAACCATAGATTTTTAGGGGCATAACATTCATTCACATATTTGGTTCTAACACGTTATAATAAACATGTGGTACTAGTAAAACACTTGTGAAAGAAGCTTAAGAGTAAATACAATCAACAATCCACTTGATATGACTCTAGCACTATCAACTAAGGTAATACTATTGATGGTCTATCAGGGTTAAGAAGCCTTGCAAGGATACTCCAACCCATGAGATAAACATTAGCCATATAGAGATTCCAAACCAAATAACACCTCCAAGGTCAGAGTTATACTTCAACTCATTCTTGGTCTCTCTAATTAAGTTCAACAACATATTCATGTTCATGAAGCATGGTCAATACAAGGTGCACATGGTCTTACATATATACGTATATCATATGGATGATCTTGCCTCTCATAGGCTATGTCCTTATACTTTTCATAACACTACACATGTGGCATGACATTTCATCACACAAGGTACAATATATCACATATCATACTTATCTTAATATACATAAATCATGTTCACAGTCAAATGGAACAACACTCATAAATGTAATTCAATCACAATAATTTTTATGCACATTCAACTAAGTAGTATATTATTCAATCCATCATAATGATTATCATTTCCCTATTATAATAATCATTTATTTACATCTATGGTCTATATATCATTTTTTAAGTTATTAGAGTACTACCTTATTCATTTCCTTTTATGCTCTTATGACCTTTTTAAAGTGAAAACACTATATTTGGAATTATACTAACTCAATCTATTTCATTATCATCTTGTTTGAAAACTAAGACAACTATCCAAAACTTCTATGTTGATCTCAAGATATATTTTTATCACCTATTGTGCCTGAAATTTTTATCTTAACTACTCAATCCTTGCTCACTAATTTTATCATATCTCGAGTTTTAGACATTATTTTTAGTGAGGCTAAAATCATTAATCAGCTAACATGTAGGGCTACATTTCTTATGAAGACCACTAAACCTAATTTAGTCATCTTCACAACTACTTTTACACATTAAAATCACATCCTTGGTTACTTTATTTAGATTTTTTTATTTTCATATCATTATCCTAGACTAAAATAAAATATTTAATCCCTTAGATAAGACAATATACTAAATTTCCAAGATAAGGTAAGATATGCACAATTTGAATAAACCCAAAGACAAGGTATGATAAGGTACTATATCTACAATTGTAACTTGAAGGGTTAGAAAACACACTAGAAGAGGGAAGGGGTTGAATAATGTGTTTGTGATTTTCAAAAAAAATTTCACAAATTGTTTTCAAATGATGTATAAGGAAGAAGGTAATATTTGAAAACTTTTATCAAAAGACATATATGTAAAAAGAATAAAATGTTTTCACAAATGAGACATATAAAAATGCGAGGGATGATATGACTTAGAAAAGGTTTTATATGGGTTCGCTCCAACACTTAAGCTACATCTAATTCTCTCTCAACATGAAGAGTTTCACTAATAAACAACTTGATTATAATGAGTAAAAGATTCTATCACTCTTGGTTATACAACAAAGTATTTTCTTAGCCACTTATGACTTTCCCAACCTAAGTATTCTAAAATTTTACTTATAGCTACAAAATTTAATCACCTGATTAAGTATTCTAAGTATTCTTTCACACAAATTCATTTTTTTGTTTTCTCAAGATCTTTACAAGATAATTCCCAAAGTGAGAATATGAAAGTTAAACATAAATTACAAATTTAGCAAAGTTAAGGATATGAAAGAATTACATAACAAAACCTCAAGAAGATATTTACAAATATAGGATATATGATAGCTTAAAGACAAAGTGTGTTCAAGTGTTTAATGTTTCACTAACTTCTTAAAGGTCTTCATGCTTTTGGTATTTATAGATAGAGAGAAGAATGTCACTTGTATCTCAATGTTCTTCTTTATTCTTTTCGTTTTGTTGTACATTAAATGTATGACTCTTCTTTACATCTTCATACTATAGGTGTTTAGATATTGTGAGAGGAAAGATAATATGTTTGTCTTTTGTCTTTTCTTCTTTTTCTTCCTGCGCTTTGACAAATCAATTGTTCTTTTAAACATTCCTACTTTAGTCTCTTGTTAACAAACTTTAGAGTTCAATAGTTTTTTTATCTAGAAGTTTGCTTATCCTCATCATGCCTATTTCTTTTTCATTAAATGCTCATTTGAAGTTAAATGTTAGAACAAAAATAAGGATAAAAATGTAGATAAATTTTTATATCAATTATTCTAGGCATTTGAAGTATTTAAGATTGGTCAAATATAATAAATTTGTAAGAAGAAAATAATTTCGTTGTTTGTTTAGGATTTATGTCAATTTAGGACACATTTTCAAATCATATGTCTTGGATGTATAGTTTCATATAAGCTTTTGGACATATATTTAACAAAAATATTTACTAGACGTATCTAGCATTTTAAGCATTTTGGAAGCTTAACCTTTTTTGCTTATACTTATGAGTTTTAGTTAGATAAATACTACCTTTCCATTTCTTAGGACATATTCTTGACATTATACCCATCAAATCATTAGCATACTTCAAATTATAATATTTTTTTTTGTAATAATCAAAACCATAGATTTTTAAGAAGTTTGACATTCATCCACATCTTTAGTTCTAACAAAATTCCTATCACAAGATAAGATATCTAATCATTCAAAAATGATTAAATCCTAAGATAAGATTAGTTAAGATCTTTGCAATTCAAATACAATTAAATTCTAAAGTGAGATATTTAATCCTTAATTTTATAATATCTCTTCTAAACCCAACAATCAAACATGTTTCAAATCCTCACTATATAACCATGAATATGCATATACACACAAACAAATAACATAAAAATAAGGCTAAAATATCTTTTTTGTCAATTATGTTTCTTTATGTTCCTATTTTGGTCCTTTATGTTTCCAAATTCTTAATTTCATCATTTATGTTTTTAAATAGATTGATTTTAACCATTTTTCCAACAAAAAGTAATAAAATAGGTGTATTTAAAAATATAAATGATGAAATTGAGAATTTTAAAACATAAAGGATCAAAATGATAATTTTAAAATATAGAGGACTAAAACGAGAAAATGTGAAAACATAGAAGATCAAAATTGTATTTTAGTCTTTTTTAATGATTTTTTTCATTTTATAGATATAATTAAAAATATCAACAATGTAAAAAATATTGTTATTTTTTTATTAATTACTTTAAGATATCTTTTTGTCATCATGCAATAGTGTGAGTATTTACCAACTTTATTAATGACTAATTTTTATCAAAAATCTAACTAACCACCTTTAGTGAAATCTCTCTTTTCAACCACACTTTTTTCCATTCTTAAGAACAGGAGCTTATCTACATTATCAATAATGAGAGTAATGGCCCCCACAAAGTTTTTTTTTTTTACTTAAAACTTATTAAATAAATAGTTTTTGTCCCTATACAAAGTATGTGTTACCCAAAAAATATTTTTTGAATAAATGTAAAAAATTATAAGAGATAAAAAATAAATAAATTAGACTTTTACTATGAGATTATTTATTTTATAAAAAATTATGATTTCTTTTTCTATGAAAATATTATACACTATTTTCTTGCCTTGTTATACAAATTTTCTAGATCTATTATTGTCTATTACTTTAACTCAAGACTTTGTTCTAGAGTCTAAGTTTAATATTTATTTTTTAACAATTAATTAATCAATGAAGTTAATTTTATCAATTTAGTTATACAAACTTCAAATTATAAATAATTTTATCCCTATGTGATTTTGATTACAAATATACTAAATTTGTGTTTGAAAACTAAGGAAACTATTAAAAAAAGGATTATCTAATGCAAGATAAATTAATTCAAGCATGCAAAAAAATTGACATTAAAATTCTATAAAATATGACAATATTTTTTATATAGGTGATATTTTAATTATATTTTTAAAATATTAAAATCATTAATAAACGCTAAAATACCATTTTGGTCCTTTACATTTTCATATTTTTTTTCATTTTGGTCTATCATGTTTTGAAATTTTATTTTAGTTCTTTATGTTTTAAAATTCTTGATCACATTCTTTATGTTCTTTAAACAAACTTATTTTAGTCATAAACTTGACAATATTGACTAAAATAAGTTTCTTTATAAACATAAAAGATGAAATTAAAAATTTTAAAATATAAATTATCAAAATAAAAAATAGAAAAATATAATAGACCAAAATAATATTTTAACCTAAAAATAATCATGAAATAAGATTCATTCTTATTTTGTTTTCTAAAAATCAAATCTACTCCATAATTTCTCAATCAATCACGATATAAGAACAATAATAAAAATACAATATACTTATAATAATAACAACAACTATAATAATATTATATCTGAGATGTGTCCTACTAAATAGTATAATAGTAAGATCTTAATAAGAGTTTTTTCATAATTTATTATTAATATTTAGAATTTGAAATATTATATTTATTGTTGAAGGAACTAGATATAACTCAAATTAAATAAACCAATATAAAACACTTGTGTGTTTTCTCACTTTTCCTTTCTTTTACACTTTTAAACATAGGACATTTTCATTTATTTGTTTAAATGTGTTTGCAAAAGAGTTTTTCAAAAATAAAAATATATATATTTACCTATATTAAATAGTAAATATAGAAAAATTTTGTTTCTTAATATTTTTTTGATAATTTAATTTCTTAATATACTTTTATATATTTAAATTATATTTATTTTTTACATTTAACTAGCTCATAACAATACTGTATTATGGTCCATTTATAGTAATTTTTAAAAAATAATTACTTTATTTTCATTATTTAAAACTTTTGTTTCGGATTTTTAAATAGTCAAAAGTTTAAAAGAATATAAAATCTTATTAAAATTAAAAAAATATTTTGAAAAGATTCTCATAAAAATAATTTTTTATAATTGCAAATAAACATATATTAATCTATAATTTTTTTTTAAAAATAGCCTCTAAAATTAATTAATAAATTTTTTTTTATTAAAATCACTTTTTTTAAAAATAATGGTCACAAACTTACCCTATATCTAATATAATCTAATTGATAATTTTTTTCGTCGATATAACTAATTATTCATTCCAAAATAGAAAAAATCTTGTTCATGAATAGTGTAGTTCATTTAATCAATCAATATGCATAAATTGTTTTAAACTTTATCATAACTGAGTAAATTCCTACTAGCAAAGAAACAATCTTCCTCATCTTTGACCTAGTTTATAGCCATTAGCACGAAGTTCAAATTAAAATCACTAATGATTGTTTAAGAGCTTTGATTTTCAGCCACGTTGATATCCTAACCTGCCCTTATGTGTTGTCAATAATAGGACATTAAATATCCTTTTCTCCAAATGTGTCGGTGTGGTTCCAAACAAATAAAATAATGTTTAGATTTTAGGATTAAGTAAGAAATTAAAAATATTAAAAATGTAATGTTTAATATTATTAATATATCTCTATCATAGTAATTTTTAACAAAAGAATTTTTATATATTAGTTTTTAATTATTATATTTACAAAAATTAGTTTTTTTGTTAACATTTAGATGAAATATAAATAGAAAACTAAAATATTCCTTCTATTTACTTAGTGAGTTTTAATTTTTATCCATTCTAACTGTAAAAAAAAATTATATTTTCAACTAATAAGAAATTATAAAAATTATGAATTTTAAAATAATTATTTTGAAAACTAATAAAATTATTATATATATAACGTGTGATTGTGTGACAATATAATTTTTTATATATAATTGAAGCATATCTAATTTTATTTTGTTTGATAAATTTATCAATGTTATTACATAAAAATAAAGGGTTATTGAATAATTTAATTAAAAATTAATTTGTTTTCTTTTAAATATTACATCTATTATTTAAAATTTCAAGTAAAAGTATAAAGTTTATTGAAATTATTTTTCTAAAACAATAAAATATTTTGTAAATATTTTATTAAAAATATTCTTTTATCTGAAAAATAAAAATATTTAATATTTGAATTTTTAAATAATTTCACTTGTTTAATAGAATATACCTATATTTTTCAATTAAAACACTAGTTAACAAGCTTTAAACAAAAATAAAACACTAAAGGGAGAAAAAGAAACAGAGATAGGAATAACAAAAATGATGATTTCAGTAGCCAACGAGGAGGCGGAAACGTAAAATACAATTTTTTTATTAACTGATTTATTAATGTTTAATTTCAATTGTCAATATACAAATTTTTATACTATTAATTAATTAGAAATCATAATATTTAGCACTTTTAGATTGTTATTATAAAAGTCAATATATTAATTATATATAATAATTTATAATTAAATAATAGTATAAAAATATTTAATATTATTTATGTATAAATTATTTTTTTATTAATTAAAGTGTTGAAGAATTAGTGATATTATTAACAAAAATCAATAATAGTTTTTTAAAAATTATAAATGTATTAATAATATTTTGAAAAAAATTATTTTAAATTCTTTACTTTAAAAGTATTCATTAGCATTTGTATTGTATTTGAAAATACTATTAACATAAGTTTAATAAATATGTATTCTCAGTATAAAAGATTTTATATTATTAATTAATTAAAATTTAATCTTAATATAATTTTAAAATAATTATCATAAATTAATAAATTTATTATTTATATTAATTTATAATTTAATAATAGGATAGGTTAAATTTTATACTGGTATTGTATGTTTTATTTATTCTCCATATATATAAATAGAATTTTTAGTATATATTAATTTAATGCAATTCTTAATATTTTTTATTATTAGTTGTTTGACTAATATCTTGAAGAGGAAGGTTTTTAGTTGTCAGAAAAAAAAATCCAAAACGTGATTGTGTCTGATTCTGATGGCATCGTAAGTTGCGTCTGTATTTTGTAACATCAAAACATTATTTAACTTTGTGTCATCTATCCATTAGTATTATATAGAGGCCTATTTATTTACTGTCTTTTTCTTTTTTACAGAATTTCTTTACTGCCTTAAAAATATAGAATATGATTATATTATTTTGTAGTCTAATACTATTTAAAAATGTAAGTTTTCGTTAATTTGGTATTTTTTTTTGTTTTATGATGTTGAATAATAAATTATAAACTTTTAGGTGTAAGACTTATTTTTTAAAAATGTATAATTAGTTTTTATAACTACGATACACTCTATTCTAATATAAAATTATAATTAAGATTAATTTAAATAATATTATAATTATGCTTAATAATTTCAAATGAATTATATTAAAATTAATTTTAGTTAATTTTACAATAAACGGACACATTATGTGAGTCATGCATTTTATTTTATAATTAACAAAGTTAAAAAAAAAGAACTCGTCGATGAGAATGATACAATGAAAAATTTAGTAATAGAAAAAAAAATGTAAAGATAAAAAAACTATAAAATGCATATTAAAAATTATAATTATATTTATTCATAGACATTTTAATTAAATCTTTTTACACATTCACTAAAAAGTTACTGATTGTACCACAACAATTATTTATTCATGGCCTTATGTTTCGCAAGAAGTTATAAGCTAACACAAAAAAAAAAAAAAAATGGAAGCATTATGATAACACACGCAAAGAAAAAAAAAATTACAGCATTAACATTAAAAGTTATAAAAAAATGTATACCCTCCCCCTTGATAATTGTGATCCTGTTAGTGTTGTCTTTGACCATAGTTTTAGGTTTGCAATTAATTTGATAAGTTTCATTTCATATGCTGGATCTGGTTGCTCTATTTTTGGATCTCGTGCTTCTGAATCTGACATAGTCACACTTATGACTTATCTTTCATTTTTATAATAATAATTTTATTTTATTTCAATTTTAAATGAATATTAAAAAGTATGCTGCAATACACTATTAAAATAGTATGCCTGTACTGCATTGTTAGAACATCACCAATGCGGTTGTTTATGTGAAATGTTTAAAATGAAAACACATTATTTAATAAAAGTTGTTATTGAATATTTTATATAACATTCTTTTTATATAAGTATTGTTGTTTATATAAATATTATTATTTAATTATTTTTATCAATAAAAATGATATTTTTAAAATAAAAATGATATTTTTA
>JAMLFT010012350.1:0-10472 GCA_026544285.1 Pachyrhizus erosus | reverse complement strand
TCAGAACTTAAAACAGAACTAACTAATTTCCTAAAAATCTGGAAACTTATTCAATAACAGAAAAGCTAATTTGTAGGGTTTTAAACACATAATCCTAACAGGTTCCTACGTGACCAGGCCCATGGTTTTGGGGCTTGGACTTGCTCAAGTCTGGAGACAGGCTCTGAAGGAGCCTATTGGTCCTGGATTCATATTCTGGGTCCAGAACATGAGTTTTTCCTTTTTGTACATTTCTTAAGTTTATATATTGATCTGATTCAATAGGAGTCTCTTTATGTGACTGTATGGCACATTATAATCTACATATCATACTTAAAGAATTAGTCACTACCTGCAAAAATAATGTTACTGATGCATTCTTAGCTTGTGCATAAATGTTTTAGTTCCATTTATATTTTGTTTTTCCTATTTCCAAGGTTCATTATCATTTGATAAGTGTTAATCATACACACCTTTTATCACTCACGATTATTTAGAATAAAAAAAATCCTTTCATTGAATTGTTTGATCAGTGCACAAATTTCAGTAGTTTAATACTTCAACTAAAATATTTTTATAAAGCGAGTATAAAAAAATGTGTTGAGTAACATTTTCCCTCTCTTTATCCAACATATAAACGGTCTCGGTCTTCCATCCTGACATAAATCTTCTATGTATTACTTTAATGTCCTTGCTTGAAAATATGCGAATTTGCTTCGAATGGTGTATTTTTATGGTGTCCAAGTATCCAAGTTATTTGCAGGCTTCATATCGTGTGAAGGTGATGAGATCTGCTCCAAGAGAGTCTGAAAAGGAAGGAACAAAACTTTATCAGAAAGTATGATTATGATTCCGTTCAGTCACAATTTGTCTTACAAGTTACAGACAAGTTGTACAGCATAAAAATCGGAGCCGTATAGCCAACATCTGCATTCTTTTAGTGCAGAGCATAATACAACAATGCCAATCATTTAGGATATGAACATTCTGTAGAAACTTTTGATTGTGATTAAGAGAATGGAATTGTAAACTTACTGCTGATACAATAAAGGAAAATTGATTTTAAGTCTCCAATTTCTGTGTAGCTTGCCTTGATTTGGGTACGAGCCTTTTTACTTGAAAGGCTTAGCCAAACTCATGACAGATGTTTATATGGTTAGTTGATTGTAGCATGGATGGTGCTCGTGTGTTGCAACCTAATTTTGTTGGCAATGTTCTCTTTCATCATGAGTTGACATGAGCAAGTGCTATATATGATTCCCATTTCCCACATCTATACTTGACAGAGAAAAGGCAGACACTAGCATTTTATCATGAATGAGATGTCATTGTTTCTAGGATACTTTATTGGATAAGGAATGTCATTGTATAATGGTTTTATTTCATTGTTAGTTGTCACACGTATACACTATTTCTTGCTCGAGAATAGGATTATATTGCAGAATTTGAATCAACAGGTAGGGCTATTATTTCGAAGAGACTGTTGAGGGCAATTATTCAACAAACAAGGTCAAAGTTTTGTCTCTGCAGCATGGTCGTGGCAGTCTTATATCAGTAGTGACATTTTTTTCATATAATTTCTCATTCACTTATTTGTGACATACTGTGAACAAATAACGTACGTTTTTATTGCGCTTCAATTTTATTAATGGTCAGAGGTTTTGTATTTATTTTATCTAGAGCATTTTCATGATGCTTTCGGCTCTGTAATAGACATTCTCTGTTGGCTTTGGCTCTGTAGCCAAACAAAATTTTGGTATGTCAGGTGTTGACCCTGCGATCCGTACTCACCTCTTTAGGCCTTCCTAATATAGGATAGGCTGAAGCTACAAACATTTTGTCCTCATGTTAGTATGGGTTATTTAACATTTTTCTTTAGGGTTATTTCACAATTCTCCAAAGACAACTATTTTTACAGCGCAAATTACTCAAATCTTTTGTCAATAGTTTTGAATTTCTCCCAAGACATATTGGAACATATAAAATAATTAGCGATACAATTCTCTAGCTATGTTTGTAGACCAAGACCTGTATAATTTGTAATATGTAGAATTGGCGGTAAGGAGGCCTTCTGTTCAACGTTTTTAGAATGGTAAATAATATAAAATAAATTAAAAAAATGAAATAATAATTATTGTAATGCAGAAGAAGTAATGAATTGAATAGGCCCCTCGATGGTTACATATCAAAAGTACACATTTATGTGTTGATGATTTAATAATGGTCTGAGATTTGATTTTGTGTGTTTTCAGAGCATGATGACATTGACAAAGCACAGACCGAAACGCATAGCAAGAGCTAGGGCCTAGGAGGACGATGGAAGCATGGGCCTGGCCCTACAATTAATAATGCACACTGGGCTAAGAAGTTAGACATGGCATGGTAAAAACACGAACCATATTGCAAAGGACAATGTTGGAAGATTCGACAAGGTTGCCTTAATGTCAACTAGGTATAGTCCCCATCCCTCGATTCTTCACATTGTGTAGTGTTGTCTCCCTTTGCATGAACAAAATCGAAGTGAAAGATCAAAGTTCAAACTAGGAATATGAGAGGGAGTGAAGTGGTGACCACTACCATCACCCTCTCTGCCAGACAAGATAACTTGGATTAAGCCTCACCACCACCACCGTCCACGATCACCTCTCCATCACATCACTCCTTTCTAGTCTTCAATTTCAAATATGTATTCATAAGCATGGCTAGGTTTAAATTAAATGAGAAGGTACGTGGAGCCTACAAAGGATCCCAAGTGGCCCAGACACAAAAACGACGGAAGGTCTAGGACCATACACATTAATGACAATCCAAGGGACATGGGGCCACCTCAATAAGAATAATTCTAAATTTTTTTAACGATAACATAAAGTATTTTTTATATATTTTTTTTTTTTGTTTAATCAATAATAAGATACTAGTAGTATATAGGAAGATACTACTAGTATTGTCGTGAGGGAGGCACGTGGAGGGAAGAAATCATCAAGTCTTGGCACGTCACATGAATGATGGGAGAGAGAAGTGACAAGAGATCAACGGTCGGGTTCAGAAATCACCGTGCCTACTGCAGGCAAAGAAGGTCCAATTTGCACTGCAGTGACCGTTGCAGGATGCATTTATTGTTTGCATTATTTTACATTTGGACAAATCTTTGTGCAGCACCACTAGTATTGAAAATGTTTTCATTCATGTTATCTTAAAGTTGGAGTGTGAGCATTATGGTACTGTAGTTACATTTTTGTCTTTTCCATTTCCCATTTGTTACTATGGCTATATCTATATGTGGCACTCACCTCTCGCAGAAAACACTCCACTCAGTCACGATCTTTCATTGCTAGTACTATTTCTCGTTGTTCTTGTTTCAAATGTTGGACTCCCTTTGATTTCTTTCCCATAATTATGCTCTGTCGGCGCTTAATTATTGTTGTTTTTCCAATCATTTTCTTCCTCTAATTTCCATGAGTGCATTCTATATGAGTATGACAGATTATAAGTTTTTACACATGTTGTTTATTAAAACAAAAAAGTTCAGGTATTTGAGGTTAATTCGTAGTACTTAATACAAAAATTTCAATCCACACCAAAACTGCTTTGCATCTGATGGATAAGTCCACCAACACCAGACTCGTGCTACATGCTCAAATGTACTGTTTATATTACCTCTCCACCAACATTTTAGCTACAATTATGAACCCCGTCACTTCCACCAAAAAGATGAAAATGAAACACCACCACTTTAGAAGAAAGAGTCACTTACAAGTGAGATACCTATCCAGGTTTATACTTGGATTCAAATTTGCTATCTTCACCCTAAGATTTTTAAAAACTTTTCAAAAAATTATTATTAACTTAAACTATTAGGTTCCAAGTTTTATTGTAATAATTTTATTAAATTTCTACATCCTTTATGCCACTTTTAATTTTTTATTATCATAATAATGACCATCAACTTTCGATTTTTTTTTATCTAAGTTATTTTGTATTTATTTTAATTATTGTATTGATTTCTTTCTTTTTAACTATTTATTAAAGCTAGATCCACACATTACTTAAGCCATGTTTGACTTACTTTTTTTTTTTTAGTTCAAAAGCTACTTTAACGTGAAAGGTTAAAATAAGAGTTTTAAAAATAAAATAAAATAAAAATTATTTGTTAATTTTTATTTCTTTTAACTTGAAAGAGAAGAGAAGAGCAAGAAAAAAAAAAAGAAAGTGAGACGGAGTTGGGAGTAGGAAGAGAGAAGATATCTTTTTTTTAAAAAATGATCATTGACATATTTAAATAATAATAAAAAATTCTTTTTTTTATAAAAAAATATTTGTGTAATTTTGTGTGTGTGTGTGTGTTTAACCCAACTTATCTAATTAAGAAGGGAGGAAAATGGTTAAATCAAACATTATCTTATCAAGGAAAAAAATTGGTAAACGGAGAAAGAAATACAATTACAAACCAAGAAGTATTGACACAATATGAATGTCCATATCTTAAGCAGTCCCCCTTAGAGCTATTTGATATGTAAGACTCTTAAAAAAGGACTTAAACAATTCTAAATGATAATGCTGTCCTCTTTAATTGTTATATTTTTGTTGAATTTCTTTTAGAGTTGCAAGAAATGATCAGATCCAAAAACTACTGAACATATTTAACCCGATTTATTTTTTATAGAATATCAGTGGCTTATATGAAAATCAAGCTGGCCTGTTTTTCTGGGTTTGACCTACGGACGCGACTTGTGCAATCTATTTTTACACCTCTAATTAATTTATTCAATTAAAGAAAATAAGTAAAAAGAAGTCTGGTTGATCCTCTAATACGTCGTCACAAACAAAATCAAATATTTTTCTGTAGGGGCTAATTGTAGGTTCAATTATTAGTTTATCAAGGTAAGAGAGAGACAATAATCCATAATGTTTTGGATTAATTAATTTTTTATGATATTAAAATATAATTTATTTGACAGATATTATAAATAGTTTATCGATATAATAACGTTTAGTAATATAGTAAAGTCCAAATAAATTTGAATTCGAAACTAGAAATGCATACTTTTGTTTTCCCGTACCTCTTCCTCGCTCCTCCACATGAAGACCTGCCGTTGTGTCTAGTGTTGATGAGATGCTCCCCGAAATGTTTACAAAACAAGCAAATTAAGACAAAGCCCTAACCAAGAAAATACAAAATATCAGTTTCATTTTTCATCACCCAACAAATTAGACTAACGTGTATGAAAGTTGAATGGAAGCAAGTGCGAAGTTTACAAGTAACAACAGTTAAGTGAGCTAACGCGGAACTCTTCCTCTTCTTACATGCACCTTAGTTATGGTCCTGTGTTTGTACGGAACCCTTTCCTTTGGGACATGAGAGGCCCCAATCACGTGGCCCCTCTTTCTTCCCTAGTCTCTAATTTTCATTTCCAAATTTGCCAGTTTTTTTTTTTTTTTTAAAAAAGAAATAAAAATTATTTAACATTAACACGTTAAACTTTAGATCTTTTGTAAACAAATATCATAAACTTTACGGTTACTTCAATTGCTTCTTAAGCTTTAATTATTATTTCAATACATTATTCCATTCAATTTCTGTTAATTACCATTGATTAAGATTAGACAATTTTATATCAATTCATCTACGTATTGAGTAATTTTAATTATATAATTTAATAGCATGTTATATCGAGTCAAATGTCATTACGTTCCTTGTTTTCTTCCCCAACTTACACTGGATAAAGGATGATGCCCCAACTTTGTCCCTCAGCTTTGTCATCCTTGCATCAAACTCTGAAATTCCAAAGCCACGCCCCTTGAAAAATCGTAACCACCATCTTAACTACCATTTTTGCAGTCTACTCCAACATCTACACACCCTCGAACTGCCTCTTAGAACAGTAGCCATCAATGATGTTGAGGGAGAACGAATCAAAAGCAATTAAGTTTAGGAGTGTGCTAGAAGAAAATGCAGAAAAAACTATTCTGGATGAGTTGGAATTGATGACAATAATGTAGAGTCGGTGATTCTAGCACATTGAGGGAGTTAGTGTGAGGGGCAATTAAGGTTGAGACAATATTTTTGGGGGAATTGAGTTGATGCCAAAGGGTTGATAATGTTAGGGAGATCGATCATGAATCATGATCCTCAAACATATGGAAAGAAAGACACAAAAATACAAATTATACACAAGCAAAAACATTAAATTTTATGATAATTATTATTTTTTATTCTTTTCATAATATGACATTTCATTAATATTATAGAATTTGAATCTATTATTAGGCCACGATAATTGAAGAGGAACAGCGAGATTTAATATTTTTTATTCAAGATGATTTAAAATAAATAAACTAATTCATGTTTCAAGTTCAATTTTATTAAGAGACTGAATTTTTTTTGGCCAATTCTATAGTGCCGTTACTGTTGGAAGAATTTTAATGAAATCACATGTAAATATTATGAAATAATTTCTATTAAAATGGCACTAGTAGTTTAATGAATTAATTTTATATAATTTATTTAAATAATTTTGTTCTATATAAATTTTAATTCATCATAATATATATATATATATATATTTAATGACATAAAGAATGAAAACAAATATTTTAATCAATTAAAATTTATTTAAATAAAATTCTAATTATTTCTTAACATGTTTAAAAAATAAAAATTATGTTGAATAACACCAAACTCGCCAATTTAAAACGACACTAAAGGAAATATCGAGTTTTTATCACACAAATGCACAGTTAGTTACCAAATGGAGGTAAAATTAGAAGGCTATATAAGGTGAAATGTATAGAGCAACAATTTTGAATTTTTTAGTGATACTTTGCCATAAAACCTAAGGTTAAGATGATCGAATAGTGATATTAAGTGCATGTTTAATTATGCATTGTAGAATTGATTTTGAATTAATATGATTTTATAAAAAAATAAATGTGAGCATGTAATAACGTAATTTTTGTTTAGATAACATGTATTAAAAATTAATTTTATCATAATATTATTTAAAATCTTACAATCAAAGTGAACATTATATGTATAATTTACCAAAATGTGTTTTATCTTGTTATAATAAGGACAATATTAACATTACATAGATGTATACTTGAAATAAATTATGCCTCAAATTAAGAACGATGTAAAAAATAATTTCAAATGTTTGAATAAACGACTTAAAATGATATTTCCAACACACATCCCAAAAATTGTTTGTATGTGTCAGTTTTTTCGGTCTGAAAGCCCATACATACATTGCATGCATATCATTTATCCAAAATCCAAGGAAATTGAACTTGAGGGAAAAGAAGCCAAAAAAAAATTCGCGTATCTCTGTCAAACGACATTGAAATTCAAATTATCCTGAAAAGATGAGATCTTTCTTTCGGCTCACTCGCACACGCACAACTATAATACGTGCCACTTTCATTTTCACTCCCTTCCCTTTCCTTACCCCGTGACCTGTGCTAAATAAAACGACACCGCCTCAAGCAATGAGAGTAAAACGACGCCACCAGCATTTGCTGCCCTGGCATTGGATGGCTATGATACGATGCTGCGCTGCGCTGTCTCACACCACCCGCATGTTCCTTCTGATTGGAGAGGCTCACCTTTCAATTAAAACTATTCAAAATACGTACAAGTGAGTGTGTGCGTGTGTGTGCGCACATACACACGTGCAACGGTGGTGGCCATTTAGAAACAAGAGCCTTTCATCCATAATCAGGCACCAGCTAGTAATAGAGAAAAGAAAATCATAAATACAAAATAAAAATAAAAGAAAATCTATTAACTGCACACAACACAGCACAACAGTTCTTAACGGTTGATCATTTATTATGAACTTATATCATTTATATATTTTTATATAAAAAAAGATGATAAAAAACATGTAATTTTAAAACTCTTTGATCTATTTTGTGCACTTTGTTTCATAGTACAACGCGTTTCCCCTGTTCTTTATCGTTTTTAACCCAAGAGAGGGAAAAGCAAGACCTTAAAAATAAAAATAAAAATAAAAAATAAAAAAGTGTAAGTAAAAGGTAAATTCATTCATCCAGTTTCCCTTTCCCAAGTATCGTGTCTTGACCGGGAAACCGACTGAGCCAGTTTCTCGATTCTCTCGGCCAGTTGAGGTGACAGCTTCTTAGCCGGTTTCCGTTCCTTCTCGGGTCGAAAATCAAACCCCAAAGCTTCGGATACCTCTTCGGAGCTCCACCCGGCTTTTCGGAGCGAGTCCGAAAACCTATCTGCTTTCAAAAGCAGAGCATCCAAAAGCGCTTGATTATCCAACACCACCATCTCTCCCTCGAAGAATCCAGAAGCCGAAACCTCAACCATTTCGTTAATATCCGATTCGTTCCACCCACCCGCTTTCAGAACCGACCCGATTTGCCCTATGTATTCTTCCACCCAACCAGGAACTTTACTCCGCGGCATCTCGATAAACCTCTCCGGCGATGACGACGCCGACAACGACGAGGATGATGAGCTTCTCCTCCGCTTATCCGTGGCGGCGTCCGACCAGAACTCTACCCACCGCGGCGTCCTTCCGCCGGAGTCGAGGCTCCGCCGAGAAAACGCGGCAGAAACCGAAACGCCGGCTGATTTCTCGCTGACGGATCGCTGTTTCTTGAGAATTATAGGATCGGTTTCGGAGCTCCGGAAGAGTGACTCGCGGTCGAAGAAATCAGAGAGATCTAAGCCACAGCAGAAGATTCTGTTCTCGTCGACGAAGAAGATAGGGTTTCCGGCGAGGGAGGGATTGGAAGGAATGTAGCAATGGTTGAAGATTGGAATCAACAGCGGTGCTCTCTTCAGCGCGTTCCGAGCTACTCGCAGCGCCTTCTCCGGCTCGCACGGTCGCGGACCCCACGACTTCGACCACACCGCGTTCCGCGCGATCTGGAACGAAATCGCCGCGATCGGAAGGTCCAGCGATGCCCGCAGATGCAACCGCGCCCCGCCGGAGCGCCAGTCCGGGAACCCCGGACCGACGGGGAGACCGGCGGCGAGGACGGCGCGGAGGTCCGGCGGGAAGACGAACCCGAACTCGGCCTCGGCACGTGCGAACTCAGCGTCGGAGAGACCATGCTGCACGTGTATGCCAGAATCGCGAAGGTGGTTTATGACCTTATCTGCTAAAAAAGCGAATGAAACGACGCCATTACGAACTGGGAGAGACGAGGCTGCTGCGGCTCGGGCCGATAAACGGCGTAGACCAGCTATATGGGCCGGGTTTAGACCGGTCATCCTCCGGTCCACGTCTACCATTGCGGTTTTATTGATAGAAAGAGTGGTAATAACGATTGTGTGTTTGTTTTTTCTCTCTCTTTGCTGCCTTACAACACTGAGGACTTGAACTTCCGCCGAAGCCTCTTCTTTAATTTATAGCACCAAAACGGTGGACCCCACTTTGGGATTTTTTTATTTTTATTTTTCTCCCTCATAAGCCATGTTTTGTCGTAAATGGTAAATATGAAATTCCAAATTACTAGGCGTGATATGATATACAATAGCTGTTGAGCAACGGTTCATTCAGGAAACACCTGTGAGTGTATTTTATTATATTATTATTGGTTGTAGGGATTATGCTCCTTTATCAACGGGAATGCGAAGTTTTTGCCACTAATCTTTTTGTTTATGGCAACCCCTTAATCTTTTTATGCTATTAGTATTTTATTGATTTATTCTAGCGATGGTAAGTAAGTTAAGTTGTGCTTTGCTTTTTGAGTGACCATAAAGAGATTTGGTATTATTGTTTTTACTATTGGCTTGTTTCTATGGCTTGGTTAACTTCTGCTTTTAGATTATTATTGTTAGTAAGTATGCATGACTAATCTTTGGCCCACGAGCAATCATGGGTATGTTTGGCGGGGGATCTAAAAGCTAAGCACACAATCATCATGGCACATTGGTGTGTTCTACTCTAACGTTAATCTCTTCTCTTTCTTTTTTCTTGATTTTTTTTTTTTTTTACTTTCATTTATTTGTTGCAATCTTTATTTCTTTCCGCCATTGTTTCAAGAAAACATGAAGAAAAAGTTATATCCAACTAATCATTAGTGATTAACAATTAGCTTAACGAGGAGGTGTCCCTCAAATAGAGGGCATGGTTAATTTGCAATTAATTGGCCTCCCATCCCAAGTACCAATATCTATCTTTACACATGATGAAACTACTAACAAGTTTGGCATTGTTAACTCCCATATAGTACTACTATTTTTCTGTTCAAATATTGTCATGTTTTTGCCTGGCGCCAATTTTATGGTCTGCCTAGACCAAAATTAATAATGAAACCTATAATTACTTTTTTTCATTCCAAAAACATTATATTTAACGTTTTTCTTAGAAAAATTAAAACAAATAAGTAACATTTAATGACAATAATATTTATTAGAAAAAAATTTACTAAAATATTCTTACTCTTTTTTTTATTTCAATAAATATATTAATAAATATTTTAAATTAAAATAAATATATATTATTAAATATTTCAAG
>JAMLFT010012349.1:0-10474 GCA_026544285.1 Pachyrhizus erosus | reverse complement strand
AAAAAATATTAATTTTATAATATTATAGTCTATAAAAAATATTTTAAATAATTTAAAATTAAATTAGATGGAAACTATTGAAATCACTATTACTTAAAATAAATTATTATTTTAATCTCTAAAAAATTTATATCTCATTAACATTTATATAAGATATGTTGTTAGAAGTGTTTAGTATTATTCTCATGTTATGAAAAGAAAATGTAATAAGCTTCTAACTATTTAGTTCTATAATATAATTTTTTTAATTAACATAAATTGTACAATAATAACTAATTATAAAAAAATATGTTAGTTGTAATAAATACCAATAATAGTAATATTTTTGTCAAAGTATTTTGATTAATTTTTCATTAAGAATTTATAATGATATTATATATCATAAGTATATTAAATATAATATAAAATGAAGTTAAGTTTTAAAATAAAATATTTTTGGTTTGAATAACTTTTGTTCTTATAAAATAAGGTATTTTTATTTTTATTTTAGTTTTTAAGTTTTTTTTTTGTTTTTAGTTCTTTAATAATTTTAATTTTTTTTATTTTAGTCTTTATTATCAAGTAATAACGTTAATTGATGATATAACAATAACATCAACAACTTTTTAACTTGTCACATTGTTAGAGTTTTATAGAATAATCACATATAATTATTTTAATAAATTATATTTATAAATTCTTAATAAATTAATTAAGTGTTATTAATTATTTTGAACAAACGAAAATTTAGATTACGAGAGTTATTTGCATTACTTTGATAGAAACAAAAGTTCCTAAGCTAGACTTATAAAAAAGAAAAATGAACACATAATAGACTTATCTACAATCACACAAAAATAAAATAAAATAAAAGATGTCTAATCTATTTAATTTTAGAAAGACATGATAGCTAATATGAGAATGATCATCCTGAATGTTTAATGAAAATCATATTTTAGTTAAATACTAGTTTAATGTAAAAGTCTCATTAAAGTCTTAGGACTATATAAAATAACTTGATTATAAAACTAGCGATTTTTAAGAGCTTTGCTTGCTTAAAACCCACAAATTAATGTTACCACATGTAGCTAAACTTCCTCCTGCTTTATATTTTAGAAATTCACACAACACTTACTTCTTCCACCCATACTCCAAACTCGATTTTATTGCATAATCACTTGCTTTCTATGGCATGACATATCAATATAAATTGAAAGGGAAAAAATTGGAGTCTAAGAGGAAAAATAATGATTCTTTGAGATGAAAGGAAGACATTTGTTTGGTTATACATGCAAAAAGTGAAAAAGAAGGTGAGTTTTCCTTGGTAAACTCCTATTTAGGTAATCATTGATGGGATTCATTGCACCATTCACTTAACTATCACACTTTAATTGTTTAATTTTATTGAAAAAAGTGCTATCTTGGTATAAATAGGACAAAGTTTGAAAAGAACTAAAAAGACGTTAAAAAAGTTAAAAATGAACTTTAAAGCATGAAACACAATCGTGCTTAATTTTATGCACAATTGTGCTTCGGTAGGAGATTTTTGTTTTGGAAAAGAAGCATGTTACTACTTTTTGATGTAAGGGCATGCATAACGAACCAAGTCTCACTTTAGAAATGAAGTACAATTGTGTTTAACCAAGACTCTATAAAGACAACATGGTAGGCTTTAAAGCACATTTGTTCATGTCTTGAAGCATGATCGTGCATACTCCTATATAGTTGAAGACCTCAAAAGTCCTATAAATAGAATGAAGACAAACTCATTTCTTTTGTGATCTTTTGTTTTGTTTCATTTTCTATTTTTTTAGTGAATGAAAACTTTTAAAGGAATAATTCGTAAGGAATAAGTGTGAAGAACCAACAAGAATCAAAATTTGTTTTTTGTATGTGTTTCAGACTTTCTTATATGATTTTATGTTTTCCGATATCCAAGGCTAGCTAAATTTCTTAAGGTAAGGTTGTGTTGTAAGACATACTCGTGAACCTAATTCCCCTATTTCAATAAAATTCTAATTTATTCACTTAATTGAATTATTGTCTTGTTCATTATTTTTATTTAGGACTGATCACTACAAAACCTAATTGATTGATTGGTGGTAATCCATTATTATTAATTAATTGACCTACATAATTATTGACTTCCTAAAACTTGACGAACAAACTTGCAATGAGATTTTCTAGTCAAATTAACTTCATTAATTAACTTTTTGCACTAAATTATTCTCTTAAATTAGATCCAAAATGAACAACTGAAGAAAAAAAAAGGAAGATGACTTTCAAAATATGACCTAATTATGTTATTTAATTTGAGAGGCAAGATTAATAATTGAAGGAACACTGAGGATTTAATTGAAATAGAAATTAAAAGGAACATAAGGATATGTTTGAAATTATAATCATAAGTCTCTTAATTTGTTAAAACCTCTATAATTTTTACTTACTCATTATTTTTTACAATTAACAATTGCTACAATTAAACTTTTTTTCAAACTATGATACCTTGGTTAGATTATTCAATTATTTGGAACTACTACTAATATCTAAGGTACGATATTTATACTTTAAGTCCATTATTTCTACTATATAGGGTAGGTTGCCCTTAAGCTCAGTTTTACGAATCACTCATTTTCTTTGCTGTTAGGCTCACTTGATAGTGGGATGATTCAATATCTAGTGATGTGAATTAAGATTTAATGAATTTCACAATTTGTGGAATGTCATAGTGATATGAACATAATTATAGGAGGTAAATTTTATTGTATGATATGATGTGTTTTGTCTCATGATATGAGATTGATATGTCTTATCTCATGATATGAGATAGGAAGGAATTAGATGAATTTCATTTGATTGTGAAATTTTGAGATAAAGTGTCATCTCTATACATGATGCAGACATGGATTATCTTAATGGCAAGGATTAAAAGAAAATGTGAGAAAGCTTTGAGCCTATTTGGAAGTGCATTGTTGTAAAGCATGACGAAGAGACTTAGTCTTTATGAAAAGGAATTGCCTTAGTGATGTGGTGAGGAGAATAGTCTTGGAGGTTATCGATTGATCACGATTCTTGGTGATAAGTGATAAAGATACCAGACACAGATGAGACTTTGCCAAAATCACAAAAAGGTAGAAGTTGACATGAATGGTTGACTATAGTGTGGTACCTAAGGTATATCCATAGGCTCTTAGAGTTCTTGGGGTTAGATAAGTGTCAAGTTGTGATATCTCAACTAGATGAGAGACTCGAATATGTTGACATGGTGTCATTGACAAATATGGGGCATAACCAAGGTTGATTGAGAGTACTCTATCTTGTACCAACAAAATATGTACTCTCCATCATCACCCGAAAGTTAATATAAGACTTTTTTGAGTCGAAAAGTTAAGAGAAAATGTGGGTCCAAAAGTGTGAAGTTTAGTAATAAGCTTAGTTGAAGAAATTATGGTTATCTTGAAAGTAGTGATTTGTGCATACCACCATCAGTTGGTTAGTGATTTCATGTGGGCGTGTGTGGAACCTCAAGTTCATTTTTTTTTTCTGTGCATACAACTTATAGATGAGTGGAAGACTTACTTCACAATTTTATTTTTCCTATAGTGGAGAACAATGGATGATTTGTGTGAATGATGAATATGAAGTGGAAATGTTAAGACAAAAGCAATTAAAGTTTATGGAAGTGACCAAGTAAGAGGAGGATCCTCCTAAGGATGCCTCTTGTATTTAGTATAGGTTGGGTATATTCATGATTGTATTAAGTCAAATCACAACTCTAAATTTTCTAGTATTTTCTTGTAAAAAAAGTGGGTAAACTAGTGAAAGGTTAGAAAACATACTAGAAGGGGGGTTGAATAGTATGTGTGTCATTTTTACAAACTTTTCGCAAACCCGTTTTAGAAAATACGTATATTTAGATGAAAAATTATTTTTACAATAAGGATGTATAAAAGCATGAAAGTTCAAAGAACACAAAAACAAGTTTTTTACTGCTTTACTCTAACTCTTGAGTTATGTCCAGTTCCTCCTTAACCTAAGAGGTTACATTAACGAAAATTAATTACAAACATGAGTAATGACTCCAATACTCTTGGCTACAAACACAAGTATTTTCTATGTCACTTCTACCTTCCTAACCCAAGTTTTTTTTACTGACACTTCTAGATCAAAACTTAATCACCTAGTTAAGTATTATTTTATACTAAGTCACTTTTGGCTTTCACAAGATCTTTACAAGATAACTCACAAAGTGAGGATATAGAAGTTCTATCACATATTACAACTTAACAAAGTTAAGGATATAGAAAGATTACATAACAATAATCTCAAAAAGATATATGAGAGTTTAGAGGTATAAAGCTTTTCAAAGAATATGATCAAAGTTGGTTCATTATTCTTTTGTGATCTCCATGCATATGAAATATATAAGCTAAAAGAAGAGTGTTTGCTATGACTCAACGTTCTTCTTTTTTCTTCCTATTTTGATATACATTAAACACATAATTCTTATTTACATCTTCATATGATAGATGTTCAACTTCTATTAGAGGAGAAAAAATATGCTTGCCATTTGAACTTTTTCTTTTTCACTTTTCGAGCTTTTGAAGATCAATTATTCTTCTAAAAATTCTTACTTCAATTTTTCTTGTTGATAAACTTCAGAGCTCAATGATCTTTTTGATTTGGAAGTCAATGTTCATTATACCTATTATTTTTCATTAAATGCTTATTTAAAATTAAACATTAAAACATAGATTTTGTGATAAAACCTTTTTTGTTTCTTTGGATGTATCACTGTTAACACATCCCATTAACACATTAATATACTTCAAATTATAATATTTTTTGTGATAATCAAAATAATAGATTTTTAGGAGTTTGATATTCATTCACTTCTTTGATTCTAACAATTATGAATCTATATTTTAATGTATTTATTATATAGTTGACTTAATTGTAATGTTCTTATGTTAAAAGTTACAAATATATATTAGTACATGTTGTATTGGGTTATTTCAATAAATGATCTCTTTATGCTAATTTAAAATTATGAATTATGCTATAAATAATTTATTATGAAGATGTTGTTTCGTATGTGGAAAGATATTTTGTTAATGAATGTTATTTAAATAAGTAATAGTGTAAAAATTTACTTTTAATGTTTCAAGGGTTAAGGTTAAATAAAATAAAATTTACCTCTGATTTTAACAAGGTCATTTTTAATAACCAATGATTTTATTCTAAAAATTACGAAAATAATAAGAAATTTCTTTTTTTTAGCAAAGGGTGTTACATTTATTATCTATTGTCATAAACTAAAATGATAAAAAGTAGATTAAAAATCATTACCTTATAAGAAGAAGATAAAAAAAATAAAATGAAACCATAAAATAATAAAATATGGTACGTAGTGGGTTTAGTATGCCCCACCAAAATGGCTCCAAAACAAACGAAAAGGTGCATGCTGCAGTCACAAGGGACTGCCAAGTGATATACCGGATTCTTTTGTTAGTGGAAAAATAAACAATTGTACAGGAAAGCCAAAAGAAAAACTAACTATTCCTAAGAAACCAAGTTTGAGTAGTATCTCATAACAAACATTGAGTGAGTTCCACATGACATGAAGATCAAAGGTGAATTGAGTCTGTTGCCTTAATTTTAGATTTGCCAATCAATCAATACACTTGTTTCCTTCTTTATATGTAAATTAGAAGGATGGGTTCCATTTGACATTAGGAAGCAACTAATATTAGCAATCATAGGTTCATACAAGTGAGTTGGAGGCACACCTTCAACAACAAATGATAAAGCATTATGAGAATAAAATTCATAGGTAATGAATGTGAAGCTTAAATAACAATAAAAGAATATTAAAAAGTATATGCAATATAGTCAAGATTGAAAGACATGATTTAGTGGTGGAAAAAGTTGTAAATCTTATTATTCACTTAATAGATTATTTATATTACTAATAAACTATTTTTAAAAAGAAAAGTTTAAATGTTCAAATTACAAATATTACTAATTATAAAAATCCATAAAATTTAACTATTTGATTGATACATATCTTAACTATTATAATTAAATATAATATTTTATTTTTATGAATAAAAAATAAAAATAAAATTGTTTGCATTTTGGAGAAAAAAGAATAAGTACAATATTATCATCTAGCATCTGCCTACATGATAAAATATTTTTTATGATATATAACTAAATAATTGGTAATTAATTTTTTTTATTTCTATTTTTCTATCCAACTAAATTAACGAATAGAAGATTTAACTTTTTTTTCTCTTCTACTTCTCTCTTACTTTTTTAATTAAAAAATTTTAAAAATTTATTTATTTTTTATTCATTCTCTTTTATTTCTTACTTCTTTTCTATACTATTTCTTTCCTTCTTACATTTCTCTTTATCCAAACATAATAGTTAGATTTCTAATTTTTGATGAGTGAGATAATCAGAAAATATTACAAACAAATTTTGATCTCACAATTTTTATGAAATTATTATTTATATGAAAGTGTCTTTGTGACAATGGGCTAACAAAAATATTAGACAAAGGGAAACGAGAAATGGACCCAAAAAATAAAATGTTTCCCACAAAGTGGGGTATCTTAAGAAGTAAATTAAGTTTTTTTTTTAGTCATTTTATGTTAAATAAATTTTTATATAACATAAAATTATAAAAATTAAAAAATAATATTTTTATTAAGAAAAAAATATTCTAGAGAAAGTTTAATTTTTGTTAAACTAATTTTTTTATTTTTATAAAATAATTTTATATAATTTTTTTTGTAGTATGTGATTTGTTCAATCATCTAAATGAGTAAAAGGATTTTGTTTTTACTTTATTTTTATTTTTATTTATCTAAATAATATATTTTTTATTTTATTTCTCACACTCCTTTTTTTTCTTTTTAATCTCTCATTTAAAAAGAGTGTAAATTAACTTGGATTGATTCTTGACAAGAAATAATCTATCTCACTCCTACAAAAATGATAGGGAAAAGAATTGTCTTGGTGATCTTATATTTCAAAGAACAAATTCATTTTTAAACGTTTAATAAATAAAACATGTAATGTATAATTGTAGTTTTGAAAGTCACCTTCACTTGTATTAATGAAGACACGAAATGTAGTAAAAATGTCTTAAAAGTTCACTAGCGCGCCTTTGGCTTTAGCAGAAGCTTTCTTTACAAAAATTGTCTTTGTTCATTGGGCATTGTTCTTTATCATCTTTCAAAATTTCACATTTGTACCTTTTGGTTAGTTATCCATTAAGTAAGTTGTAAGCATGCATTGCTTCAATTAATAATTGAAAGGTTAAAAAATACATTAGAATGAGGTTTGTATAATATATGTGTGACTTTTAGAAACTTTTAACAAACCCGTTAAGAAGGGTATATACAAAGTTAAAACAATTTTGAAAACACATAACGTATAAAAATGTGAAGGATGAAAGAACACAGGAAACAAGTTTTATACTAGTTTGCTTCAAGTCTTAACTATGTTCAATTCTCTAGGGTTCCACTAATCAAAGAAATAATTACAAAAATGAGTCATGATTTCGTCTAGTTAAAAACACAAGTATTATTCTAAGCCACCGATGCCTTCCCAATCCAAATATTTTTTGTTGTCATTTTTGGCTACACCACTTAATCACCTAAGTATCCCAAGTATTCTTTTTCACTAAAACACTCTTAGCTTTCACAAAAACTTTACAAAATACAACTCACAAAATGAGATATGAAAGTTTCAACGCAAAATACAACTTATCAGAATTAAGGATATAAACAAATTACAAAACAAAAATGATCAAGAAGAGATATAGAGAATTTGAACATAATGATTTGATTCAAAGTTAGTAAGTTCTACATAGTCTTCATGCATCTAGTATATGACGGTTTGAAAGAGTAATGTCCATTGTGGCTCAACGTTGTTCTCTCTTCTTTCTGTTCTGATGTGCATTAAATGTATGACTCTTATTTACGTCTTTATATTGTAGATGTTCAACTTTTATAAGAAAAGAAAAAATATGTTTATCCTTTATCTTTTCCTCTTTTTTGCTTTCTAAGTTTTGACAGGTCAACTACTCTTTTCAACATTTCTACTTTAGTCTCTTCTTGTTGATAGACTTTAGAGCTTGATAGTTTTTTATGATATGAAAATCTACTTATCTTTATTATGCTTATTGTTTTTCGTTAAATGTTCATTTGAATTTAAACGTTAGAATAAAAATACGAATAAAAACATAAATAAATTGTTATAGCATTTATCCTAGGCATTTGAAAATATATAAGACGAAATCAAACATAATAAATGTGAAAGTAAAATTAAGTCTGGCATTGTTTATTCTTCCTAAGATAGGTTGGACATATAGAGTGTTTTGGATGCATGTGAAAACATACGTCTTTGGATGTTTTGTATTTTTTAAAACTTTGAATGTATATTTTATAAAAAGACTTTTGAATGTATCCAACATTTTTAGCAATTTGGACGTTTATCATTTTTTGCTTATACTTATACATCTGAGTTAGAGAGATATAACTTTTTTCGTTCTTTTGGAAGAGCTCATGCTTTGCATAGAAACCTCTCATGCTTAGCATGAAGAGTCTAGAGAATCCACTTCTCCCATAGGTACTCACACTTAGTGTGAAAAGTACAAAAACTCCGCTCTTTCCAAAGGTACTCACACTTAACGCAGGAGTTTCTCAAGCTTAGTATGGAGAGTCTAGAGACTCTTTTCTATTCATAAAAATGACCACGCTTAGTGCAAATCTATCCACGCTTAGCACAAAGGTCCTAATAGAAAATTGTGATTTTGTGAATTTTTGCATAAATAGAATTTTTACTATCCAAAAATATCCAAACATCAACCATACAACATATGCAATTCATAACGTAAAAAAATTCATATAAAGCCTATCAATCATCACAATGACACAAACATTAGAGTACATAAAAAAAACTTCCTTTACTTATTCAACTTCAAGTTTCTAGTTTTTACAAAAAAGGAAGTGAAAGGAATAAACTTTTGTCCAAAGAAGTGTACTTTACTTCTCTTAGTCAACAACCTCCACTAATAAAACACAAATACAATCTCAAACACACCCTAGGTTAGATTTTGAATCAAAATTCAAACACACCACGAGTTGCCTTAAGAGGAAGAAGAAAATAGATCAAACAAAAAAAATAAAATAAAAAAGATAGTGACTTACTACTATTTCAAGAGGATTTCTCAATAACTCAAAAATTGGAGAACTTTATTTTAAAATTAGGGGCTTCAACTCTCTAGTGGTAGAGAACCAAAATAGTGTCTCGAAAAAGGAAAAATGAAAGTAAATGTTTCTTATGAGAACAATTATTCAAATTTTTTAAGATTTGGAAAGGGTTTTAGAGATTTTTGAATTTCTTTCTCTCCCAGAGTCCATTACTACTACACACATTTCTTGATCTTTCTCTTAAAATCTAACCTTAAGATTCAAAACACATGAGAAACAATCAATTATTTCATAACATTTAAACAACTAAATATTTTTTTATCAATTAACTATTAAATAATATAAATTAAATTAAAATTTATCTTGCATTTTAATTCAAATACTTAATCATGAAATTAAGAAAACACAACATTACAACTTTTCTTTTTTCATTTTTGTAGTTTTTTTTTAATCAGATTTGAATCTCCTCCTCCTCTACCGCCTTGTCCTTGTCAACAACTCCCACCACCACCCGTGACCTCCCCTCCTCCTCTGCCATCCACGTTCTCCTCACCGCTACCTCTTCCTCCACCTCAACGAAAATGGATTGAGATTTTGGAATTTGAAATGAAAATGAAATTGAAGAAAGTAGCAGTAGCGGAAGAGACGTGATGGTTACAGGAGAGAGACGAAATATAAGATAAAAAAAGAAAATTTTTGTTATAAAAAAAAGTTGCCTTTTGTCGTCGAACATCAAATGTGCCCGACACTGATAAATTTGCCTTGTTTTCTCTCGGCGGCCGCCTCTTCCCAGTTAACCCTTTTGTCTAAGTTATTTTGTTTCCTAAGATTATGATGGAACTATTCAAATATGGTTGACAACATCTACGTATCTTAGGTTCACAAATTAGCTCAAATTTGTGAATGTGTATTGTATTGATTGCACAGAATGAGCATCGGTGAATGGTATTGGTGTATTTTTGGGAAAGAGTTTTAAGAGGGGTTTTTAAAATTAGATTTTGTAAATTCAAATTATTGATAAATTGGTGAAATGAAAATGAGTGTGTAGTAAATCTTGCTGCTCTGGAGACATTCGTGATACGAATGTCCATTCGAAGAAGAGGGTCAATCTGAATCGATATAAGATAATAATAATATTAAATTAAATATATTAAAAATATAAATAATAAATACTAAATATTATATTAAAAATATAAATAATAAATACTAAATATTATATTAAAAAATTAAAATAATAATTATTTTTAAAGAATGTTTTACATGATAAT